>CM077177.1:11454769-11569769 GCA_039654105.1 Coreius guichenoti | reverse complement strand
CTTTTTCGTGAACATGATTGTGCCTTTGAACAAACAGCAGCATAATTTTTTTTAATTAAAACTAGCATTTAGGCTCTTCTAAAACTTGCATCTATGGTCCTACAGGGAAGAAAAAAAAATAAGAAAAAAAACAGAATGCTGCTAGTGCTCTCTGAGGTAACGCCGAGGTAATTTGTAATACTTTGTGAAGATATTAGCCACAGCCGGCTACAGGTTCAATCACGGCGCTGGAAAACGAGGCTTTCCATATTCATTCCGACTGTCTCTTGGATTCATTTCTCCATTATTGGCCTATTTGCAAAAGGACTAATTACTAGCAGGCCAATGAAAGTTTAAGCACTTGGCCTATTCGTCAACACAAAACACCACTATTTTTAGCGGAGAAACAATAATCATATTCTCTTTCTGCCAAGGAAATCTGCAGTGTTGTTACTGAGAAAATACAGCCCTTCCTGAAAGTAAACACACACAAAGGCCGACCCGCGCACAAACGGGCGTATACAAATACACACCAGCGCACGAATGCGTTCCCGAGTGAAGCCATTGGGAAACTTAAGGCACCCTGGAGGGCTGTCTCACGCTGGCGCTGCCAACATTGGCTTTGTTGTCTCCATTCAGAAGAGGGATAGACCATTAAAGAGCATAGTTACGCTCAAATATATAGCAGACTCACGATTAAGCCTCAGCCCAAACAGCGAGCTGGATTTGCACCTTGCATATAGAATCTCGCATAAGGGGAATGTGATTTAATAAGGAAATAACGGCCTCATTCTAGCAATTAACTGCATTTCTTTCCCTGCGTTTGATTTAATGTTAATCAATTCACGGCAAGACAAAGTACATACAGTTTTTTTGCCGTTATTAAAACACATTGTTTGACAACAACGCTCCCTCAAGCTGTTTTCGCCTCACGAAACTGAAAAAAAAAACTAAACAAAAATAAAGGTGTACGAGTAATTGTTTCCATGGCAATTACGACTTTCTTTGGTGTGCATTGGAAAATAAAGAAAATAACATGAACATGCCAACAGCCTCAATGCAGCCAAAAGCAATTTCCTCTTCTAAATTTAGTTATGCAAAGCCTATGGGCATCATCAGCATTTAGTAATTAGTTTTATAATTACTGCTGTTTTGCTCACTGTCATTCAATTTTTCTTACACCACGACTGGGGAATGGAACATCTCACACTCACAGCTGGGCAAATTACCATCCATTTATAGAGTGAAGGATATCAGGGAGGGCTGATTTTTACCCATGATGCACAGCTCCGAGCAGCACAACACCTTTGAGCCTGCCATTTTACACCAAGCCCAGAATGCCAGGGAGGGGGGAAAAAAGCACTTTTTCAGTGTTGTGAGGGTCTATTGTGATGCAAACAGCATTAATTCCCTCATTACCATTAACAATGAGTGTGGCACGCTGGTCACCCGGGTGGAGCGCTTTAATCAATGCCCTGCTCTCTGCCAACCTGCTCCGCCAAAGACCCCCTTCACATGAGGATGTTAAAGTGAGTGGGAGCTGGTCAAAGCCCTTAATGAAATCACACTGTTGACTGTATGATGGTTTGATGTGCTAATAAATCAGTAGTGCTCAGGTGGGTAGTTGCAGTGCTGAGTAGTAACTGACGGAAAGCTGAAGGAAGGAACGCTACTAACACAACTACATTTTTAACTAGAGTGCAACAGTTTAAAACATTATTTTTTCTAGTAACAAATTGCTTTTCCAACAAATCACAGTGACAAAATGCCACATTGCTGTGTTTGAATAGAATTCTAACATACTACTTTTACTATTTAGAATATAATAATGAGCCAAAACATTATCACAGGTGAAGCGAATATTGCTGATCATCTCCTAACAAGGCCACATATTAAGGTCTCGGTAGATTAGATAGTAAGGCTGGCCACACACTTGAAGATTTTAAGCCATTTTTTAAGCCACCGATCTGGGGGGGCGTGGCCTGATTCAAGGCTTCTCGCAAATTACTTTTTGTCCAAAAAATTCCCAATTGTGTGGTGTCATTATGATTATTTTACTGCTCCCGATCACGTCGGAGCCCGCACAATCCCAACTCTTGATAGGGCTGCCTCTGACGTGATACCCGCGATAGCCAATGAGAGCGAGCAAGCTTCACCAACCGGATGTTGCATGCTTCTATAGCTGAAATCTGGCAGCCACAAACATGCCACGAAAGTGGAGTATTGAGAAAGAAGATCACCCATATTCTTTTTTTTCTCCCTTGTTTTCTTCCTGTAAAACAAAACTGGCAGGAGAACCAGCTGACGAGGTTGATCGTCCTCCATTTGTTTTTCTTCTCAAGTCAAGTTTGATCTCGCGAGTTTCCATGAGATCTCGTCTCACTGTGAAAATGTTACTTTCTAAAATGTTACAGGTGTGTGGTCTCGCCGTCCGGATGAATCTTCTAGTGTGTGCATTCGGAGATTTTTAATGCAAAAAATCGGTTGAAACTGTCCTTATGTCTGTGGTCTCCCACAGTTTAAAATCGGTTAAGATTTGAAAATTGTCTAGTGTGTCCCAGGCCCCAGCTCTCAGCTCTCGAAATCAATGTGTTGGATGCAGGAGAAATTGGCAGGAATAAAGATCTGAGCAACTTTGACAAGGGCCAAATTGTTACGGCAAGGCGACTGGGTCAGAGTATCTCTGAAACGGCAATGCTTGTGTGTTGCTCACGGTCAGCAGTGGTGAGAATTTACCAACAGTGTCCGAGGAGAGACAAACCACAACCCGCGACAGGGTGTTGGACGCCCAAGGCTCATCGATGCACGAGGGCAATGAAGGCTATTCTGTCTGGTCTAACAGAAGGTCTACTGTGGCACAAGTAATACAAAATTTTAATGGTGGTTATAGGAGGAATGTGTCACTGCTGTGTATGAGGTGCGTAGCCGCAGACCAATCAGAGTGCCACCTACAGACCAGGTAAACCCCTTTATGACAATGGTGTTCCCTGATGGAATTGGCCTCTTTCAGCAGGATAATGCACCCTGCCACACTGCACACATTGCTCAGGAATGGTTTTAAGGAACACGATGAAGAGTTCAAGGTGTTGCCTTGGCCTCCAAATGATCCAGATCTCAATTCAGTTGAGCATCTGTGGGATGTGCTGGACCAACCTGGACCACCTTGCAACCTACAGGACTTGAAGAATCTGCTGCTAATGTCTTGGTGCCAGATACCACAGGACACCTTCAGGGGTCTTATAGAGTCCAAAACTCTGTGGGTTGGCACTGTTTTGGTAGCACGTGGAGGACCAACAGCATTTTAGGCAGGTGGTCATAATGTTTGGGCTCATCGGTGTATAGTACAAGTATATGGTGCAGTATATAGTGTATATTTATAATACATAGAGTATATATAGTATATTTCTTACAAGAATGTAAGAAGAAGAAGATATATTTGCTAAACATTTGCTAAAATGTGTGGTGTACAACACAGCATGGAGCACACAATCCCAAATGTAATGGCACACAATTTGACCTTTCCCAGTGAATGAACCAAAAGAAATTACAGCCACATCCCTTTTAACTTTACATTTATTCTTACTTTTGACTGCCGAATGAATGAATGAATGAATGAATGAATGA
Source organism: Coreius guichenoti (assembly GCA_039654105.1). NCBI lineage: Eukaryota > Metazoa > Chordata > Actinopteri > Cypriniformes > Gobionidae > Coreius > Coreius guichenoti. Next base: position 11,566,166 of record CM077177.1, on the reverse strand, counting down.
ATGCAAAAAATAAAAATAAAAATGTTAAAAATATATTTCCACTAAGAAAACGAGAAGCCAATCATATGGAACATGATGAGGTCATGCTTCACAACAGTGTGTAATCATGGAATAATGTCTACTGTTTCACTTACTGATCTTTAAAAAAATAGCAGGCAGTATTCAGTAAATAGTAAGCAATTATTCCATATTCATGGTTTGTTCACATAGCTTTAAAGCCAATAATCAAGCTCACCCAAACTGTTCTCAAATAGCATTAAATGTGATTCAAAAATCTGATTCATTTCAGTCAATCCGTTCATTTCAACGTAGGTAAAAAATACTAACTAACCAACTAAATAAATAACTGTTATGTATTTAGCAATTTTTTTCCTTGTTAGCTTACTAAAGGCTAGCTGGAATTTACAAATTTAAATTATGATTAATTTGTAGTTCCTGTAATTCAACTAACAAAGCACAGCTCTAGCAATGCCATGGTCATGGGTTTGCTTCCCAGGAAACACATATACTAATAAAATGTATACAGGTCACCGATTAGCTTTGGATAAAAGCATCTGCTAAATGCAATCATGTAAATATGAAGCTATAGTTTTAAAGAAGCTTCACCAACACTAGTTAGCTAAGTGAAGCAGTATGAAGCAGCGGGGAGCTCACGTGCGTAGCTAAATGTTAGGCGTGAAGAGAGTGAGACGTCAAAGATGTAGTGCAAAGGTGGGGGGGGGGGGGGTTTCTTCAAGGTCTCTCTGAGTTTATTGATGAAATTATGCTAATTGGGACAAGTACATGAACATTTGGCTGCTACTCTGGAAATGCATGTCGTTGTTTCCAAAAAAAATTAACTTTTTATGACTCACTAAACTTCAAGAGAAGCCATTTTGCTTGTTAAAACGTTTGAGTTTATGGGGTGCCGAAGGACAACGTCCCAGAAGACGAACCAAAACCATGAAAAGGAGACCATGAAACAAAGAAAGGAGGTGATCACGAAATCTTTTTCCTTCAATAAAAACAAGTGGCTTGAAAAGCAGGAGGTTTCGTTGTATTCGGCTGAGTGACACATCTATGCAATGCAGCAGTCACCAGAGATCAAACGCTGATAACCAGTGAACACGCGGCGGCTTCCAGCGCTGCCTCTAATAAAGACAGCGGGCCGCCGCATCTCAGGTATTAATCACACACAACAAAGCACTGTGTGTTTCTGTCAGTATGTTCCACTCGCTTCCACTGACTGCTGAATAGATTATAACCCCACTGATGAGAAAACCGCCAATACAAACAGGATGTTTACAGTAGAACGGCAAAACGGCGACAAAATAAACCCACAACAGAGGAAAACTCTACTGTTTCAGTTGAATTTAAGTATCATCATCAGATGTTTCTCCTAGAATTCCTAAAGAGAAATAAATTAGATATAAGAAATATACACCGTTCAAAAGTCTGGGATCATTAAGATATTTTTTTTGAAAGAAATTAATACTTTTATTCTGTAAAGACATTTGTAATGTTATTTCAAATAAATGCTGTTCTTTTGACATTTCTATTCATCAGAGAAATTTCAAACTGTTTTCAACATTGATAAAAAAAAGAACCATTATTGATAACTGAGCACCAATAATAATAATTTATAATAAATAAGCAGCAAATTAGCATATTAGACTGATTTCTGAAGGATCATGTGACGCTGAAGAGTAATGGTGCTGAAAATTCAGCTTTGCATCACAGGAATAAATTACATTTTAAAAATATTTAAATAGAAAACAGCTCATTTAAATTGTAATAATATTTCACAATATGGCTGTTTTACTGTATTTCTGATCAATTAATCACAGCCTTGGTGATCATCAGAGACTTCTTTAAAAAACATTAATCTTACTAACTCCAAACGGCAGTGTACTGTATGTAACATATAGTAAAAGTATACAATGAATTTGGAATTTGAATATAATTAGTGAGAAGTGTTCAAATTGAAATCTTGATTGCAAATCTGAGCAAAGTTTGAGACATTACTTTTCCTCAGGAGGAAAAATCTGAGATTCTTTTTTCTCCCAAGCCTCCATTTGCTCTCCATGTAATCTCATCGCTGTCTAGGAGAAACAATTGAGACATTCCAGAGATCTGGTTTGTGATTTGTTTCCCTGTGGGCATCAGCGCTGCATGTAAAATAAATTCGCATTTCACCCAATTAATTCCCCTCCGTTAATATCAGTCTCCGAGCAGCCGTTGGCACAAGATGTTTACGCCTTGGGTGATTAAGATGGAAAAGTGAGTTTTTGACATTCCGATGGAAAACATTCCAAGCTGCTATTTTGCAAATATTTCAGCCCATTTGGAATTCCTTTCCGGTGATCATAAAAGGACAACTGGCATATGTGTCCTCGACTCAGCGGCTAACTACAGGCACAAAACGTGTCAATTGTGGAGGCAGCGCTGTAGAGTTTGGGTGTGTGCGCTTGGTGAAGTGTGGCATTTTGGCGACTGCTCGCTGCTCTGCATGCATGAATAATGAATGCACAGGTGGTGGAGGGGGGTCAGGGGCCCGCGCCATCCTCCAAACAACAGAAAGGTCATGCTTGTTTGTGCAGTGTCCTTCAACAGATGTGAAACGCTTCTGACAGAGACTAGCAAATTTCGGTTAAAACGCTCCAAAAAAATTAGTTGATGGGTCAATTACGGTAAAGGTCAACAGGCGCAAAAGGAGAGAGGCGGCTAGCTTGCGCGACTTATGATAATAAATCAACACTTGAGAAACGGAGGTCAAATTCTTTCAGTTGCGATGCCAGAAATACAGCCGGCTTTTATTACAGATAAAGGCCTGAATTCTATGCTTTGTCGCTCTGGTTTTGCATTCAACAAAAGGCGGCTTTTGTTTTAATGGTGTTTGGCGACTCTCTGTCGTGCAAATGGCAGCTCCAAATTGTTCTTTATTTACACAGACACAACCAGAACCGGAAAAATGCAGGTAGATTTTTCTCCAAGCAAAGAATCATTCCGATTCACATGAGATCTGCCAAACAACACTGCTCAGAGATTTCCCAAAAGGTTACAATCATCAGTTATTACGTAGAAATGCCTTACAAGAAGTCAACTTGCTTTTTTTTTTTCTTCTTTTCACAGCAAATATTGTATAATAATATCAGCGGCGGCTTCAGATCTCTATGTAAAGTCAGTGGGAAATTGCCTGGAAGTCTGCACTGACAAATGAACCGGCTACTTCCAGGCACAGGAAACAATATAATTTTCTTACAGCTCACCTTGACTCGTGTGCACAAACAATCGGAAGGAGAAACAGGCCTTGCCCTCTGAGCTCCGGGCCTGATGCAATAAGTCACCATATGCTCGTATCAGCATGCTCTGCGTTACGGCATGCGGCGCGCCTCCCGGTCAGCTGTACGCCAGTCAAAACACATGCACCTCTTTTATTCTAAACAACAATCCAGCAGGAGTCAGCGGAGGATGAGGAGAGAGCTCTCTGTCACTGTAGGTCAGCCCCATCTCCTTGCTCCGATCGGAAAATAAACAGAGATTCATGAGCTCAGAGGAATCGGGAGCGGGGCTGAGTATCCATTAGCTCTAGCGATGCAGAGCGGCAAAACGGGAATCGATAACAGGTTCTGTTCGAAATGTAGTGCAAATAAAATGAGCCGCGCTACTGATTCAATTCAAACGGCTGCTGTCAATGAGATGGAAGGACACAAAGCGCCTCTCAGTGTCCTAGAGGGTTTGGATTCACCTTGCTGAGCGTTCATTAATACATGGGGGTGTGATGTACTTCATTCATTTCCTTCGCTTACATCATTTCCTGGACTGCATGTTGAGCACGTTGGTGTCGGACGTGTAAAAGGCAACGGTCTTGTGGACCGGCCCAACTCCAAATTATTCACTATATACATTTTCTCATTAAAATGCATGCGGCTCTTCAAAGCGAGACAACAATGATACCATCTGTTGTGTGCCGGCCGGAATACACAGAACAAAGCTGCTGAAAACTGCAACAATTTACTCTTGCCTCTAACAATGTTCACGGTACTACTGCCATTCCAAATGTACAGTAAATAACGCACATTTAAGTGCAAAGTAGCTGCAATGGAAAAATTCAAGAAATAAAATTAAATAAAATAAAAAATAAATACAAATTAGAAAAATTTTAGCTATAATTCCAAAAAAAAAATTACTACAAAAATATTATAATAAAAAAATGTGACAATTGTAAATGTAAGAAATACTAGTTTGTCTTTTTGTTGAAACCCAGGCACTGAAAAAAACCCACACCAAATGATCTTAAGAGCATCATCTTTTTTAAATATTACATTTAGCCACAGCCATCAAATATAACGAGAAGAGCAAGTATCGAGCGCATCTTTTTTATTTTCATTGATCCCGACCGCATCCTTTATCACCAACCAATTAGCATTAGTTGATTAACCAGGCCCATTACTCACCTAATCGTTACAGTCCAACTAAGAATCCATAGTTACTGTTAAATCTATATGCCGCTTCAGTGTACTGACATTCGTAACTAATTAGGGTTCTGTAGGGCATGACACAGTCTTGTTTATTTATAACCGACAGCTATTTTTCTTCTCGAGTCTGTAGTGCAGCAAACTCCAGCCAGGAGAGAGCGAGTTATGATCGCTGGGCAGATCTCACTGGACTTTTTAATGCACATCCATAGTTTCATAGTCTACTTCCTGTCCTTGCTGGTAACCAAGAGTACTAACTGATGAGCTGTTGATTTTGTGTACTGCATGTGGTTGTTTACCACTGACAATAATCTCAACTCATCCCTCAGTGTGAATAAACCAGTTTACAGTGTGTTTATACTTATAACAGTACTTATAAAGTTTGATAGATAAAACAGAAATTTGCATCTTGTATGTGTGTCAAAATGTGTGTGTCAAAATTTGTGTCAAAATTTGCAGCTTGTATGTGTGTCAAATCGATTAATCGCGATTAATCGCATCCAAAATAAAAGTTTGTGTTTACATAATATATGTGTGTGTACTGTGCATAATTATTATGTATATTTGAATACACACACATACATGTATATTTTTAAGAAATATTTGCACTTAAATACTGTATATATATTTATATAATTTATTTTATATATAAATATTAATATTTTATATATAAATATAAAAAAAATCTTAAATATATACATGCATGTGTGCGTATTTATATATACATAATAATTATGCACAGTACACACACATATATTATGTAAATACAAACTTTTATTTTGGATGCGATTAATCGTGATTAATCGATTTGACAGCACTAATATTTAGTTTAAGTTCATTTTGGATACAGTAGCATGACTAAAATTTGCAAAACTAATGAAAATATTTATTTACAATTGTTATGAATTAAGCTCAGAATTGTTTATTATTTATTTTAGATTTAATATAATTATTTAGATTTATTTATTTTAATTATTTTAGTTTTATTTAATTAATCAGACAACCTGAAGCTTAAATAACAGACAAGCTTCAGGTTGTCTGAATAATTAAATAAAACTAAAATAATAAAATAAATAAATCTGATTCTAAATAATTCTATTAAATCTAAAATAAATAACAAATAATTATTAACTTTTTAATCTGTTATGACAAGTTGAAAAATTGTACATACATTTGCAAAGAAATTGATATTGATCTTTTCATGCTAACATATTTAATATTTAACTGTTATAGTTAACACAAATTCTATAATAATATAGTTTGTAGCTTGCATGCTTTTTTACTTTAAGATGATTTCCTATTCATTAATACACAGTGAGGAACTTGAAATTATTGTCTTTAGTATTCAATATTCAGCATACTACACGATATATATTAAATTGAAAATAACCTGAGGAAAAAACAACAAAATCAGATGTGATTTCTACACGCAAGAATGAGTCTTACCTTTGACTGAGGTGTTGGGCGGCGGTCCTTCGATGCGCAGGTTCCACGGCGGGTCTCCCTGGTTGGCGAAGTCCCTCATCTTAAGGTAGCTGATGGTGAGGCGGATGATGGAGGCCTTATCCAGCTGGCTGGTGATGGCGCCGGGGAGCGGAAGCATCTTTGCCAGCTCGTAGAACTCGAAGTTTTCCTTCCCCCGGCGCGAGCGAGCAGCGTCACGTGACTTCTCCTTCCTTAGAGCCTGCAACCTGGCAGAAACGCAAGAACGTTAGTAATATAAACAACTACTGCTAGTCAAAGCCTGACAGACTTTGCCTTCCTGTTGGAAGACGTCTTATGACTGAAGGATTATGTCAATCCTTTATGCTTAAAATGCTTAAGTTTGTGAGGCAATGTTCCACAAGGCAAACCAAAATTTAATTTCAAAATTCTTTATCAATCAAGCAGTGGGATCATAATTTAGCATTGTACATTTTTTTGTCAACATCACCAACTTTTTCATAATCCAAACAATTTCTGATGTAAATACGCAGGTCTTGATCTTCATTTTATTTTTTTAAAACTTGAAATACTATGTTTCAACCACAGATGTTGATGGAGAGCACATAATTCTGTGGTGTAAATGTAATATATTGTTTTACATTGAAATACGTCACGTTACATTTGACATGAACTTTTTTGCTCACCAGCCACTGTGGCTAGTGGTTTTCCAAAGTTACTAGCCACTCAGCATTTTCACTGGCCACAATTTTGACATCAGTACCATGGGGGAAAACTGCCATATAGATATTTTTAATATCATCTCATAATTTGGCAGCAGGTATATTAGGCTGCTGTCACTTTAAGACCTGACGCACGGATCCTTTATACTGCTACACATGCGTTTTCTTACTCAATTGTTTACGTTCACCTAAAACATAACTGACTGTGTTTACGTGAATACTTGCCAAGACCTGCATTCTGACATTATTTTGTGTGTATTTGACTGTTTAAGCGCAATAAGCAGCGAAAAATAACTCAATTTAGTCAAGCCCTGGTCACATTCCAAAGTTAAATGGGTTGGCTTTAATTAAGACATCGCTTGCAAAAACACACTGCGGTGGTATTAAACTAAAGTGCACTACCTTTCAAAATGTTGGGGTCGGTAAGATTTTTTAAAATGTTTTTGAAAGAAGTCTCTTATGCTCACCAAGGCTGCATTTTTTTCAATTAGAAAAATAGTAAAACAGTAATATTGTGAAATATTATTTCAATTTAAAACAACTGTTTTCTAGTTTGATATAATTTAAAATGTCATTTGTTCCTGTGATGGCAAAGCTGCATCATTACTCCAGTCTTCAGTGTCACATGATCCTTCAGAAATCATTCTAATATGCTGATTTGCTGCTCAAGAAACATTTATTATTATTATCAATGTTGAAAACAGTCACAGTACAAAATTAATAATATTCATATACAAGAAAACCAAATAATATGTGTTATTAGTGACAGTATTACATCATAAGCAGAGGGTAAATCATGGTTACTACTGACAGATCCAATAATATTAGCCCCTACTCATTATACACACACGTAACCCAATTCATTTCTATTGTAATTTGTAGCTATATATCCCAACATGCCTTTCTCTTTTCAACACTGCTTTTCCCAGCCAAACAAAAGGCCCAGGAGAGAAGGTTTATAACTGAACTCAATAGCTGTGCCTGGCTCTTTGTTATTGACTGTATATAGTATCAAGAGCACACCTCTGTGCCAATCACAGATGGGGCAGGCAACCGCGGTGTTGTGGCGCTGGGCCGCAGCAGGCTAAAGTTGCAGTCACACCGACTTTGTTGTGCTCCGTCAGGAGACCTCAACTCAATTGATTCAGTCATTGGAATCCAGAAGTGGGTCGAAGTTGTGATTAGCTTTGGCCCGGGGTCTCATGAGACGCCCCTGTGAATGACTTTTATTGCTGCCTTTTTACCACAGACACAGACGACCGGCCAGAGATCTTCTTTCCCTGCCAAGCACTTAAACAAAGAGAAACAAACACAACACTGAGCTAACCTCACCTGCATTTGAGCTTCGAAACGATGCTAGACCGAAAACGCCCAAAATATACACACACGCCCACACATGCCTGCACAAAACAATGATATATTATAAATTATGACTACTGCCTCAAAGTGCTTCTGTTTATTTTAAATCAAGTGATTTACAACTCTGCAGTGAGCATTTCTCTTTATTTATTTCCTTCTGAATAAAATTAGTCCCTTTCTGGCAGCAATTGCTAGCAACACTGGAAGTGTTATCATGTTACAGAGTTATACAAAAGGTTAGAAAGAAAAGATTATATAAATTAGTAAGCCAGTAACCAGAAACATCAAGAATCTGCTTCATAATTCATTTAAATATATATCTAATAAAATAAATAGCTATCAATTTATTATATGTGCAGGGCTATTATCATTAACTAAAACTAAAACCGTAAAAAAAAAAATCTGTTACTTGAAAACAAAACAAACATTAACTGAAATAAAATAATATATAAAAACGTAATTTATTTCAGCTAGAGAAACAATTTTAGCCCTGATTTTCTACTTGCAGACAGTTTTGTGAAAAATAGCAGACAAATGTTTGAAATCTGAGGCAAACTGTTGCTCGTTCTCTTAAGCGACAATCCCGTAGAGTGTATGCGCTGATGCGCAGTCGATGCACGTGAAATATTTAGCATGCTAAATATAGTCATGCAGTATGAAATGTGCATCGGCGACGACCTACAGCCAATGAGAGCGCAAGATACAGGGTAAGGAAAAGTTCAGTGGGTGGAGTCATAGACCTGCAACAAAACATCAGCAAGCATGGCTTCTGCAAGCAACCATTGGCTGCATCCACGTACTTCCCTACTATATGGTAGGCAAAAAAACAGTATGTGAAAAGTAGTATTAGTAAAAGAATTAGTAGTTGAATGGCTGATAGGTCACATGATAATGACAGCATGGCAAATGTAGTACGTCCAGATTACATTCATACTACACACACTCATACCACAGAACGTACTTTTTTAGCATAATTACTTATTAAAAATAAGTACCTACTCCAGACAGTTGTGAATTCAGACGCAGCTATTCTCTCCGTCATGTTCTCCTCACGCGTGATCTTATGTTAGTTCCTATATTAATTCTCGCGTGTTTTTGGTTGTGAAACGTAGTTTGTAGACCAGACAGAGTTATCTGCGGTTCTTCCTATTGAAATGTTGTGTAATGTGTGTCCCCTGTCACCAATCCATCGTGTAATGTGCACACAACAGTGGTTAAAGCATAGCCCAGACAGTCATATAGTGTGAGAAGAACAGACTTTGAAAATCATGCAGTGTGTACCCGGCATAACTTCAAGTACTATGCATTTAGTAAATGTGGCATCTGCTAAATTAAAAATTGCAGTGCTACAATGATACTTCTAGTGTAGACAGCTTCATTAACTATAATGTGAGCAATGTCGTTTTGTCACAGCATAATGCATTACACACATCTACTGTAGACACAGGCTGTGTCCGAAATCACCCCCCATACCCTCATTCACTGTTCCCTACATTAGCCCACTAATATAGTTCAAATGAGGGAGTGAATGAAAACGAGTGAGCAAATTCGGACACTGAGTGCGCCGGAAAGCCGCTTTTGCATAGTGTGTGCTTGCTGTTTAATAATCATTTGAAACTTAGCAGCTCCAGTAGCAAGATGAAAAGATTTATCTTGAACTATCATGGAAACTAGCATGTATAAACCTTAATGAAACAATTTAATAATCAGTTACAAGGAATTCATACCTGTATGATATTATGCTATTTGTTATGACAGTTTGGAAAATGGATGGATGGATGGATGATTCAGCTGTGGGTGCCGTCTTCTGGCGAGACACGGGAATTAATTTGCCGCGACTCTCACAGTGCATTATGGGTATTCTTTAGTCACTGATACACCGGATTATACACTCGTTTTTGCGGTATGGGGGTGATTTCGGACACAGCCACAGTATAAGGCACAAACACTCTACGCAGTGTTGCCACAAGGGGTGCTAAAGCAGACTTTAGTGTAAATTCTTCTTCTACGGTCAACTACTCTCATGCCATACAACTCTGCGCTGGTATAGAACCTACATCCTTAAAAAAAAGCACCCCTAAAATGTATTCAAATGTATATAAATCAGATTCAACAGCTTTTTATTCATAAAGCACATTATTTTTGTTCACTTTAAGCACAAGTAAATATGCATGAACTCAGCGTATCAGCTAATAATGCACATGGCACAGGCTTCCTGGTGTTTACAGTCTCAGCGCTCTGGTCCAAGGTTTGAGCCCATTGATTTATGATTTTCAATCAAACAACTCACAACAGCCGCTTTAATGCTTCCAAAACACAACTGCCCACTTTCTGTAGCGTTCATCATGTCAAGCCATTCTGAATTAAGTCGGAAATAAATCAGCCCAGAGCTTCTGTGCTCCCTGTTGGCCGACATTTAGATTAATTTTTTACCACCATAAATGCTAAATCAGTTATAGCAAGTGCCGAAAGATGGGGAGAGAAGAATGCCTTGATGGATGAAAAACGACTGTTGGTGGAGAAGAAAATCAGCGGATATTGTCTTCACATTTTATCAACGAACAAAAAGCAACATAAAATATGAAATGGAGCCATGCCACAGAACACAAACATATTCTGGAGTGCTTAATCTTGATGTAGCCTCACAATTCCTACTCTGCTTTAGTAACGCTCAATAATTCCCAAGCAACTTCCAGCAAAAAAGGCCTGATTGCCCATTACCTCCAAAAGACCACCAATGACACCTCACGTGATCAATTTTAATCCTGTATGAAACTACCATTTCAACATCAAATATAGATTTGCTCCACGCCTTTGCATATGAGCGATGGATTTCTATTCTCGATGGTGTGGAGCGCTCCAGCACAAGAATAAAAACTCCATTTGATGGTCTGCTGCTCAGACAGTATATAAAGCCAGTTGTAATGGTTGTTTGGATGCAAAGTGCAACAGAGCAGCAGAATTTCATTTGTTCCACAAACTTGGAAGGCATTATGCTGTCCTGCCAAATACGTCTTGATACACCAAGGTTAGGTGACCTTCATTTTCGTGACATATTTATTACGTACTACGGGACAATGCAACAAACACAAAATCATGGTGATACCATGCGCCCTGCATGGGACCTTTCAGGGAAATAGGACAGAGCTTTGTTTTGTGGCGTGGACTAACGGCAGCGGCTCTTGAGTAATGAGTGTTGTGTTATTGAACGGCCTGTTTTCTGATTTATGATTTTGCTGTTTTCTGCTTCCAGGCTGGTATAAAAATACTCCTAGATTATCTGCAACGAACATAAACGTGCCATAATCTTTTTCAGAGCTTATGCATCCTGAAGGGTTTGAGTTTATGCACATGAAAACATCCTGTAACAGTAAATAGCCAATCGGTGTCAACATCATAATTTCATCAGAAAGACAAAAATCAATAATTTTACTTGTGTAATGTGATGTAATTCAGAGTAAACGTAGGGCAGGATTTGATTATATTCATCAGAAGTTGAAAGGATCATGAAAAGTGGGCGTGGCATACCAGAATAGATTTGATTGGATGGGAGGGGCTAAAATGTTGTTTCAGTGGCAGATCAAGTTATTAATTTCATTTAAAGATTGAAGATAAACGTTTGTTCCTTCAGAATAACATGAACCAATGAAAGACTTACAATAATACCAGAAAAGTGTGCTAAGAAAGTAAACAGGGTCAATTTCGATTTCATGTTGAACAATGATATCAAGATATAAATAACTAAAATAACCAAAGTAGACCTGGTTGAAATAAAAGTTAGGTTAGGAAACAAAATTATAGACTTGGGGGGAAAAGGTTAGCACATTGAAGAACATTGTAAATAAATAAATCGCATGTCTTTTTCCTGATACATTACAAATATTTGAGAAGTTTGGATATAAACAGCAATGTCCTATATATGTTTTAAAATGCTCTATGTTATTAGGGATTTAGATACTAAATACTTAATTTAATAGGCCTGCTTATATATCAGAATCAGATTCTAAGAATGCTTGTAAAGACATTTGTACCTTACCTTGTGATCGACCATATTGCTCTATATACAGTAGTAAATTAACAAATCTGACACACACACACACACACACACACACACACACACACACACTCTCTCTCTCACACACACATCGAGAGGCTGAAAGTTCTGCAAATGATCATTTAGGGTTGAGGTAATTGCCTTCATCAGTGTAGAAAAATCAGGCAGAAGAGAAATGTCACTTTAGATTATCTTCTTGCCTCCTGAAGCAATAGATGACACTTGATCAGAGACTAAATGCCAAAACCAATCAATTCCTTTTGTGACTCTTCGCCATGCCGCAGTAAAAAAAGGCCATAGTCTTGGTTCTTCTAATTAAAGTAAATGCTATCTCCTTGGTAACCTCATTAATATTCTCATTGACTTGGTTATACATACAGTGTGTCATATGACTGGTCAAAATTAGATGGAGCCGTTTTAATCAGCCAGAATGTATATTACTCTCAGAAAGACTATATTTCATATACACTTTTACGAAAATACTTTTCACTAAAATAACTTTAAAGGTTGCATCTTGTTCTACAAGGTTTTTTGCAGCAAAAACAAGTTATTTAGTTAATTCACGTTCACATTTTCCACTCTCTCTGACCCTTAGAATTAAACAAGCCGTTTACTGTACTTTAAGATTCTGTATATAAATGAGCTCTGTTATGAATGGCAAACTTTTTCGCATGTGAAATGAGGAGCAACGCCCCCATCTAGTTGCTGGATACTGAACAGGCATTGATATTGTAAACTTGAGTGGTCATTGGGCAGGGGGTTTTGTGTTCTATATACTACGTCAAACTCTTATCTCAAAGAGCATGAAAACCCTGTTTTTATTTAAGTATAACAACTATAAAAGTAATATCACAAACTAAGCTGCAATCTTTAAGAGCCTACAGAAAGTGGCACTACATACTGAATCATAGGTTAGCTGCATTCAGACGTGCATCGTTAAGTGCAAGGTTACGTCTCGCACGGTGCACTAATTCCCTTCAAGGTCTGTGCGTACTTCCCTCTCAATCAGTAAAATGGATCCGGTTCTGATGTGAGTGTCCATTGCTTGCAATGCCCTCAAAGTTCTGTCGTTCGTTTGTCCTGTGTGTGTGTGTGTGTGTGTGTGTGTGTGTGTGTGTGTGTGTGTGTGTGTGTGTGTGTGTGTGTGTGTGTGTGTGTGTGTGTGTGTGTGTGTGTGTGTGTGTGTGTGTGCTCGCGCGCACTGGGAACACATTGACATTCTTCATTAATATGGACGTCAGTTCAGGAGATCTATAGATGCGCTACTGTCATACATCAGCAAGCACAACTCCGTTACTAAACAAGAGGCTGGTGTTTGCATTGGTTATGCTCAGTATTTCATCTGAACAACTAGCCAACCTTAATATGATGAATTAGTCTATAAACCAGATTTCAACTATTCAAAAATGCATGTTAATGAAACTTAAACTTCCAAAACCAGTCAAATGTTACTGTCTCCACCAGTATACGCATGTTGGAATGCATCTAGGTACATCCAATCTTTCCATATAAAAAAATATTCCAAATATTTAAAATAATTATATATATATATATATATATGTGTGTGTGTGTGTGTGTGTGTGTGTGTGTGTGCTGTCAAATCATAAAAGTTTGTGTTTGCATAATATATGTGTGTATTTTGTATAATTATTATCTGTATTTGAATATACACACATACATGTATATATTTAAGAAATATTTGCATGTATATACTGTATATATAATTATATCATTTATATTATACATAAATATAAATTTTATATATAAATAACACATTTTTCAAATTTTTCTGATTTTATACATGCATGTGTGTGAATTTATATATACATAATAATTATACACAGTACACACATATATTATGTAAACACAAACTTATTTTAGATGTGATTAATCACGATTAATCAATTTGACAGCACTAATATATACATACAGACTATATATATATATTAAAGGCAGGGGGAACCGTCAGGGCCCTCAGAGAGGGCCTAAACTATTGTAAAAAAAATATTTACAAACTTTTAAATAACAGTTTAAAAAGTAAAAACTTTTTTAATAAAAACTCATCAGTTCTAATGTTATTTTAGTAATTTATAATTTGACAATAAACATCTAAATCTTTTTGAGGAAATAAATATTATAAATGTTTTGTTGTTGACTGTAATAATGAACGTAAGATTCTCAGTAAACTCCCGGTATCTGAGCCACTGAGGATGCAGTGGGTTAATTTCATTTATTCAAGAAAATAGCTAAATTCGTATATGTTTGTGTGAATCATTTCACACTGGAGTGCTTTGCAAACGAGGGTCATGATTTGCAAAAAAAAAAGTTTATTCTCAAAGATGGATCAGTACCAACTGTTCGTGATCAAACTTCATATCCAGAACACATACGAATTGCACTTTATTTTGTGAATGTTTGCAAATCGCGTTTCTGAATGTGCTTGTTAGCACGTTGTCTCTGACTGTATTCACAAAGACCAGAGCTATGCTGTTATTTTAACCCAAAAACGCTCACCTTCTGTATAATTCATAAACGCACCTTTTTACTTCTTAACCCTCTGGTGCTCTTTTGTCATTTTTAAACCGAAACATTTCAGATTTAGTTTTTTTCAGAATTTTTTACTTCATCGGAATGGTACGAAACTTGGTAAAGGTTCTGGCACTAGCTATGTGAACACAAATACAAATGATTTGAAAAGGTTAAATGGTCCTGAAGAAAAAAGTCACACTTGTACTCCTCGCAGTCAAAAATGAAAGCATTGGAAATGAATGGGAGACGAATTTCATCTAGTGGAAGCTTTCGGTACTGTGACCAAACAAAATCTTACTGAAAGCAAAAATTTTTTGAGATATCAAGCACAAATATGGAACACAACTTGTTTAGATTTATGGCTTTGATTTTTTTTGCAGTTTTAAGGCCAATTCACACCGCAGAGACAAACACCAACAAACACCAACAAACAAGTCTGTCGGAGTTTGTTGGATCAGTGCGTTACCCCTGTCGGCGTCTGTTGCCATTGGTCGGAGTTTGTTTTCACCCGACTAAGCATGTTCAATCTGCGTTTGTTGGGTTGTGGAATGTCTAAGTAGTGTGGTATGATTTTCCAACAAACTCTGATGTAATCTGACCTGGACACGAACCGTTGCCATGACGATGAGGCAAGTCCCTTCCAAAGACTGCGTGTAGGTGCTGGGCGTGCTTAGTAAATTATCCTTGTAGCGAAAATGGCAGGTTTCTGGACAATTCAGAAGACAATTCTAGAGAAAGAGCAAGGAGATGATATTCACGAAGGCACACTGGACAAAGTCTGAGTGCGCACAGATAAAATCTGAGCAAGAGCAGAGCCATATTTGAAAGCGCGTGTCCCGTCCATTAAGTTTTGTGCTAGTGAAAGGAATCCGCCTGCGAGTGGAGTCGTGTCTGAAAGCTGCAATCTTTTATTTTTATTGGTTAAAATGAATGGGGAGTGTCTCGTGTTTTTCCATGGGCGCTCGACCATTTCCGTGTGTGCTCGAGTGTGTCGGTGTTTGTTGGGGCAGTGTGAACATGACATTTATTTTTCATAAAATTCTAAATCCAACGGCCAACTTGTTTGTTGGCGTTTGTCTGTGCAGTGTGAATTGGCCTTTAGAGTAAAACATGTTTTTGAAAATATATATTTCATATAAAAATTTAAAATAGTTTTTTTGTGCATTCTGTAACTTTTTTTAAGTTCACTTTTTTAGAATTTTACATTTCAGCAATAATCTGCCAAGTGTCTTTGAAAACAGATCAAACTTAAAGGTGCGGTATGCAGGATTGACAGTGGTTAAAATGGGTACTGCAGTCCAAATTCAAAACATTGGAGATCGTTGTTTTCCCTGCCCCCTTCTCCTCAGACTAGACGCTCACGCGGGTTGCCAGCTTGAGGACACGAAACAGGAGCGAGCGCAATTGACAATGAAAGCCACACTGTAAGTTGATGAGTTGATTTATCCGTGTTTTAATGCTCTCGTTCATAGAGATTTTTAGATGGACGCTGAGGCTTTTTAGGTCAGGTAGAATCTGCGATCTCTGACCCAGTTGTTATGGCTGCAATACGATGTGTTTTCTGCCAACTGGCAACCCGGGTGTTGAAATACTATTGGGTAAATTGGCAACGTGCGGTATCGCACAGACCAAAACAAAAACAGACATTCTGACACGGAACGCACATTTCAAAGTAAAATAACTGGCTGTAGCATTGATTTTCTAAGAAACAAGTATGTGAACTCAGCATGTTTCCTGCATATCTGCAAGCATATTATGGTATTTTTATGCTTTAGTAAAGTGAAAAACTTACATACAGCACCTTTAAGTCTGTGCTCTAAAGCATTCAAGATTTATGACAGTTTAAGTTGGAAATTTCATTTTCAGGTCAATGTTAAAAAAGTGAATAAATGGATTATAACTACAGCATAAATATAATTTAGTACCATAAAATCCCCTAAAAACACAAAATATTAAATAAAAAAAACATTAATCAAACTAAAATATAGTATTCATTTCATTGAATTAAAAATAAAAAAATCTGTCATTTTTGACCAACACGCAAAGAGCACCAGAACGACATAGCTCTAGTCTCTGTGAATACAGTGAGAAACAATGGTAACTTTAGCCACAATAGCTGTACAGCGTGCTAACAAGCACATTCAGAAAGGCGATGTGCAAACATTTACAAAATATAAAGTGCGATACTTGCGTGTTTTATATATTCGCTGTGTGAGTTCTCCAGTTCTAATCTGTTGTTGCCGTAGTAAGCAAGCACAAGCTGGAAAAGCTCCGCCCTTTTCTGGAAAGAGGGTGGGGAGCAGCAGCTCATTTGCATTTAAAGACACACACATGAAAACAGCGTGTTTTTGCTGCCACCCAAGTAGGGACTTTTAAAACATCCTATAATAAATGATATGTAGGGTATTTTGAGCTGAAACTTCACAGACACATTCTGGGGACACCTGAGATTTATATTACATCTTATAAAAAGGGGCATAACAGGTCCCCTTTAAAATGTATCCTCCAAGTATAAGATTACACCCTGTCCTCACTGTTTTTTCTTTACCTCTTACAATGGCTTGTACATATTGATTACGAGTCCAATCATGAGGTCAGTTTGAAAAATAATACCTACAAATTATGCAGGGTGAAGCCATAATCTTTTTTTTTTTTTTTTCCGGAATAAAGTCCTTCCATGCGACTGTCTGTCTTACAGCTGCCTTGTAAACCCATTTGAAGGCTTTCTGGAAGGCCACATTCACAGCGAATTGCCCCTCTTTTCACAGAGTGGCACACACTCTCATAACGCTCAGAATGCAATTTGCTGAACACTTTCATAAAGGCCGGTCTCTCTTAGCTAAAAGCAATTTATTGTCTCTTTTTGTTTAGCTTTAGACAGAAGGGAAAGTGGCAGAACCGAGAAGGTGACAGAAATAGCCGCACAATGTTTGCATAAACTCCAGAGTCGCAACAGCAGAAAACAGGCATCAATTTAGTAAAAATGCACATTTTTAGCTAATAATAAATCCTAAATCATGTTATTCCACATTGAAAGGGTCGGTTCGGACAAGAAGTTCCATTCCAAAACTTACCATGCTCACTAAAATTACCCATAATGCTTTGAAACAGGAAGAACTGATTTTAATGCTGCAGCTCTTCAAAAACAAACTTTAAAAAGAAATCCCAGAGAATCCCACAGTGCTTTTCGTTTTATCGCTCAACAGACATGACATCTCAATGGCCGGCGATTGCCCAGCAGATTCGTGCGGTGTCAGAGGGGCTGTGGGCGTGTGATTGGCTGTTTATAGCACACGGGTGACCTGACTGGCTGGACAAAGAGAGGTTGTCAGAGGAAAAGGTCACAGTGTTGCTTGTACAAAGTGAAACTCGTGTCAGAGCCACAGAGAAG
Source organism: Coreius guichenoti (assembly GCA_039654105.1). Classification (NCBI taxonomy): domain Eukaryota; kingdom Metazoa; phylum Chordata; class Actinopteri; order Cypriniformes; family Gobionidae; genus Coreius; species Coreius guichenoti. The sequence continues at coordinate 11,548,211 of CM077177.1, read as the reverse complement.
GAGGCGTGCTGTATTATACCAGCTGAATCACAAGCTCAAGGTAGAAATATACCCTTCAACACAATGTCTCTCTCTCATTTTTAGAGCTTGACAGTCTCTGTCCCCATTCACTTTCATTGCATGGAAAAGAAAATCTCATTCTACTAAAAAACAAAAAAGAAACTCAGCCAGGTTTAACACAAGGGTATATTGCTTTGAAATCATATATACAACCAGGGCTTGACATTAACACCCGCCAACCCACCATTTGCGGGTGGATTTCAGCTGTGGCGTGTAACACAGTCACTCCCACTAGCCACTTTGGCGGGTTGTATTTTATAGTCTTCTCAAAAGGCATCTGTTATAATTGTGCTGCACATTATTTATAACACACGATTCTGTTGAGTTTATGAATGCAATGTCTAATAATCAGAGGCATTCAGATTAGTCGGAGTTTTGTTCTTAGCGCGCTCTCACTCACTGAAATCTCTCATCAATAAAACAAAGCACAGATGTACGTGCGATGTAGCTACGTAGGAGATTCATTCATCATACATCTATTTCAGCAGTGAAAATAGTTTAAAACAAAGATCACAGCAGAACCACAACGCATCTGATTTGACTGGCATAAAGTTGGCGAATTTAGGGACCGTCTCTAAAGTTACATTCGACATTGGTATACACCTTTCTAACTTCAATAGCATTTGAAGATGCTGACTTACAGTCATAAAACCAACTGTAACGTGTTCATCTAGGTGACAGGTATGATGCACACCTTTAACATTTTTGATATTTATGAATATAAATTGTCAAATCATGTGTAAATATTGCTGTTTTTCACTACTGTATGGGATCATATACAAAATATGCCATAATTTAAAGCTCAATAGCATTTGAAGAGAATTAATTACATTATCATAAAACCAACTGTAAAGTGTTCATATAGGTGTCAGGTATGATGCACAACTTTTAGATTTTTTATATTTAATAAAATAAACTGTCAAATCACACTGTATGGGCTCATACACAAAATATGCTTTAAATACTGTATGTCATAGCTGATAGAACACTGATGAGAATATTGCCAAAAAATCTTATTTTCTTTTCAGACAAGCAACTGTTAGTGTTTCTCTGTCTAGATTAAGGAGCTTTACACACAACCTTATCAGAGCTAAATAGGCCTATTTTGATGACCTGTTATGTTATACATTTCCTGTAGACTTGATTTGGGTGTGTACAGTGGTCATTTACATATAGACAACAACATTTTGGCCAGTGAAAATGCGAGTGGCTAGTAACTTTGGAAAACCACTAGCCACAGTGGCTGGTAAGAAAAAAAGTTAATGTCAAGCCCTGTGTACAACCCTACATATTTAATACTCTAAAACTACAGTATAAACACATCTGAAAGAAGGAAAGCCATAAAACACCAGTATGCTACTCAAAACCAGAATAACCATAAAGTTATCTGTATATGGTCTATGGTAAGCTGGGTTTAAATTGTGTGGGGAGCTGAGCTGTGCAGGGGCCCACAGGGGCCCCTCTCTTGCGATCAGAGGGTGGGCTTGTCAGCGCTGATCTCCTGTCAGTGTGTAATTAAGAGGGCTGTGGAAAGCCACGAGAGCAGTGCTGTTGCCGGATCTCTGCACCGCAGCAAATCCCGTTAGCTGTGAATAAACCCATTGGGGGCGGCACAGGTAAGCCCGACGCAATGCGATTACATGGCAAAAGCGGTGCTTGAAAAGCCAAATCGCCAACACAAAACACCCAGCCTTCACTTCTGCACATTCTCTCCTGTGTGAGCCAAAAAAACCCTGACATTGTGAGACATAAATCTCCTTTGTTACCTCAAGTAAACCAGGACTGAATCTAACACAGGTACAGTAAGAGCCGTGAGAGACGTTTAAATTGTGTGGGGATTATTACTATTATAATATATCATAATATTATTTGCAATATTATTAATATATGATATAATGCATAATTTAATATATAATGTAAATAATATATATATATATATATAATACTGTATAATATATAATATATTCATATATTAATAATATTTTATAGGTATATACTAGGTATATAGGTATATACTAGTATATACTATAATCAGTATATACTATATATACTGATTTTGTAGGGTAGTGCATCTACATAGAATAATAATAAACAAATTACAAGCATAGATAAATAAAATAGAACAAATATACAAATTAAATAAGCAGTGATTTATGTTTTTCAGGTAAATCTAACTTTATTCAGGTACAGACATTGAATAATCAAATGTAAAACAACACTGCATAGTCTTGCTTACTTATTGATCAATTATATTTAATATATAATATTTAATTATATTTTATTGCTCAATTGCTCAATTTTATTTAAATTATACTCACATTTAATTAAATATAATTAATATAATTAATAAATTAATTAATACAATTTATCTTTGTTAAAGCTACAAAAGTAATTTTCTCTTTTGTTGTTTGATTAACATTGGTGGTGACAGACAGCAGCAGGTTTATTAGGCTACTGTAACTTTAAGACGAATGCACGGATCCAATATAATGATATGCATCCATTTTCTTTCTCAATTGTTTACAACACATAACCGACTGCGTTTACGAGGATACTTGCTGAGATGGGAATTTTGACTTGCACGTGTCCGTTCAAGCTCAAAAAGAAGAGGAAGAGCTCCAGTCTTCTTGCGCTTGATGTTTAAACTGACAGGACTTAAAAATACATGCAAATGAGAAACTTTCACTCTGTGATGATTAAACTTTGCAATTAATCTGTGAATCACATGCATTCTGAAACGGAACCGATCAACTACGCTCCCTATACTTGACATCGCACATCCTGCACATCGCAATATCGAAGCTGAAACAATATATCGTGCAGCCCTAGTATATACAGTAAATTGTGTGTAAAATACTTTATTTTAATGGTAATAATAATAATATGCAATATAATATATAATATAAATACATTATTGGTATATACAAACCCGATTCCAAAAAAGTTGGGACACTGTACAAATTGTGAATAAAAACAGAATGCAATGATGTGGAAGTTTCAAATTTCAATATTTTATTCAGAATACAACATAGATGACATATCAAATGTTTAAACTGAGAAAATGTATCATTTTAAGGGAAAAATAAGTTGATTTTAAATTTCATGGCATCAACACATCTCAAAAAAGTTGGGACAAGGCCATGTTTACCACTGTGTGGCATCCCCTCTTCTTTTTATAACAGTCTGCAAACGTCTGGGGACTGAGGAGACAAGTTGCTCAAGTTTAGGAATAGGAATGTTGTCCCATTCTTGTCTAATACAGGCTTCTAGTTGCTCAACTGTCTTAGGTCTTCTTTGTCGCATCTTCCTCTTTATGATGCGCCAAATGTTTTCTATGGGTGAAAGATCTGGACTGCAAGCTGGCCATTTCAGTACCCGGATCCTTCTTCTACGCAGCCATGATGTTGTAATTGATGCAGTATGTGGTCTGGCATTGTCATGTTGGAAAATGCAAGGTCTTCCCTGAAAGAGACGACGTCTGGATGGGAGCATATGTTGTTCTAGAACTTGGATATACCTTTCAGCATTGATGGTGCCTTTCCAGATGTGTAAGCTGCCCATGCCACACGCACTCATGCAACCCCATACCATCAGAGATGCAGGCTTCTGAACTGAGCACTGATGACAACTTGGGTTGTCCTTGTCCTCTTTAGTCCGGATGACATGGCGTCCCAGTTTTCCAAAAAGAACTTCAAATTTTGATTCGTCTGATCACAGTTTTCCACTTTGCCACAGTCCATTTTAAATGAGCCTTGGCCCAGAGAAAACGCCTGCGCTTCTGGATCATGTTTAGATATGGCTTCTTTTTTGACCTATAGAGTTTTAGCCGGCAACGGCGAATGGCACGGTGGATTGTGTTCACCGACAATGTTTTCTGGAAGTATTCCTGAGCCCATGTTGTGATTTCCATTACAGTAGCATTCCTGTATGTGATGCAGTGCCGTCTAAGGGCCCGAAGATCACGGGCATCCAGTATGGTTTTCCGGCCTTGACCCTTACACAGAGATTGTTCCAGATTCTCTGAATCTTTGGATGATATTATGCACTGTAGATGATGATAACTTCAAACTCTTTGCAATTTTTCTCTGAGAAACTCCTTTCTGATATTGCTCCACTATTTTTCGCCGCAGCATTGGGGGAGTTGGTGATCCTCTGCCCATCTTGACTTCTGAGAGACACTGCCACTCTGAGAGGCTCTTTTTATACCCAATCATGTTGCCAATTGACCTAATAAGTTGCAAATTGGTCCTCCAGCTGTTCCTTATATGTACATTTAACTTTTCCGGCCTCTTATTGCTACCTGTCCCAACTTTTTTGGAATGTGTAGCTCTCATGAAATCCAAAATGAGCCAATATTTGGCATGACATTTCAAAATGTCTCACTTTCAACATTTGATATGTTATCTATATTCTATTGTGAATAAAATATAAGTTTATGAGATTTGTAAATTATTGCATTCCTTTTTTATTCACAATTTGTACAGTGTCCCAACTTTTTTGGAATCGGGTTTGTAATAAGTAAATATTGAAGGAACTATGATCTTTATATTCATAATAAAAATAATAATAATAATTATTATTTTTATTATTATTAAACAGAATATTATTATAATCGAGTAGGCGTGAATATTGATTGTTGATAATATCAAGATTTTTCCCCAATATATCAGTATAACATTAGAGCACTTTGCTGTGATAGACCAAATAATCGCATCATAACTTTATAAGGTGAACAACAACACTGTTCAGTAAAGTGTCAAGTTGTCATTTCCTCTGGTTAAACCAGCTTCATGACTGAAACCACCAGCTTCAATTAAACAGAAGCAAAAAAAAAAAAAAAAAACACCTGACCAGCTGAAGCACAATGGTCATTTTCTCTCCATCTCGCTCTCTCTCTCTCTCTCTCTCTCTCTCTCTCTGTCTCTCCCGGCCGTTTCCCAGCTGCACCTGCTGCGGGCGGCCCGTTGAGGTGGAACGGCTCAGTATTAGCTGTGAAATTAGCGGCGCTGTCTTGTTAAAGAGCTGGCTCGCTCTGCAGAGGGATAGACACTGTTAATGGCATAAAAGCCCTCATCACCTGGGAGCCACACAATTACTTGAGCCAAGGCTCAACGCCATCTTCTCCTGTCCCACAATCCCCCGCACTCACCCCCCTCCGCGAGCCGTCCCTCAAACAGCTCACTTCTCTCCGCCTGGCCTCCTGCCAAAACCCCAGACAGAATGAGATCTCTCTCACTCTCACGCTCTCTGTCCTAAATCATATCTCAAGTAAATGCCCCACTCTACTAAAACACACTAAATTCAAATCCTGATGTTTGCTAGTGAGGAAGCTGATGCTCTCAGGCTCTCAGGCAGACATTAAAGACAACAAGGGTTGTGTGAGAAACACAAGGGCATGTTTGAAAAGGACAAAACAGCATTTGGATCAGTGTTGTTGTAAAGACAAAGGGCTCAGTACTATTACAACATCATAAAATAAACAAGCCGTTCAGCTCATCAACCTTCAGATCGCAGTTACATTCTGACCTGCCAGAAAGCTGTATTCAATTTTCCAAAATCAAAAGCCACAGAGTAACTTGATATTTAGAAAATGCTTTAAATCCCAAACAACTAACAGTACATCAAATCACAGGAATTCTTGGAAGAACGTGCTGTTTAAAGGGACATTCACTCAAAATTATGTATTATTTTTTCACCCTCATGTTGTTTCAAACCCGTATGGCTTTTGTCTTCTGTGGAAAACACAAAAAGAGACATTTTGAAGACTGTGCTGGTCGCTCTTTTCCATGCATTTACAATGAACAGAAACTTTAGGCTGAATCTGAAATTGCCCCCTAAACCCTCAATCACTATTCCCTACGTTAGTCCACTAACACAGTTCACTTGAAGGAGTGAATGAAAACGAGTGTGTGAATTCGGACAGCCGTTGAGTGTACATTGGTTGTACACTCGTTATTGTGGTGCAATGTGGGATAGAATGAGTGCAGTTGATAACATCCACTATGGTTTTGGACACCACTACAAATGGCTGACCCCTCAAATAATGCCCTATTTGAGGGCATAGGGGGAGATTTCTGATTAAGCCGAGGCTTTTAACCTTCAAAAACGGGCATAAAAGTACCAAACCAAAATGTTTACCATAATTCACATAAATTGATTCTCCAGTGAGCTGTTAACCACAGCAAGCGAATCATTGAGTCATTGAGTTGAACTGGAAAAACAGATCAATTTGTGAATGAATCATTCAAACTGGCTTTGTGAACTGGATCAACCGATTCATTGAACAGATTCAGTCTGAGCGTTCATTTTGAGCTAGGGCGGATGATAAGATTAACTATAAATATTTTTTAAGCTTTTTGAAGCTTGACAGCTTCAGTCATCAGATATGCAGGTGAGTAATGTTCACAAACGTGAATAATTAATAATAATAATAAATAATCATTTTATTTTTATAAACAGTATAAACGATTTTTAAAATAATTAAATAAATTAATAAATAATTGTATTTAATACATAATTTTATACATTTAATAATTTAATAAATAATTTAATTAAAAAAAAGTTAATTCATACCAAGCCCAAAATTAAAAAATTTCTTCATTCTCTGTGAAAAAGTGAAGATATTTGTATGAAATGTTGAGTATCCAAACAATTCCAAAACAAGTCGGCATGAAATCAAAATGGATCATTCTTGTTTGTTATGGAATATTGCAGTATTTTCACTGATGACAGAATTTTCATCTTTGGGTGATCTATCCCTTTAAAGCCACAATATGTAATCTTTCGCCACTAGAGAACAAAGGCGTAGTTTTTGTTTCAAAACAAAGGCATAGCTTGATGACGCCTTGATTTCGCAGAGCTTTTATATTGCCGCAGACGACGCTTCAGCTTCTTCCGGTCATGCGTATGTGGGGTAACGCAGCGCTGTTCTATCATATTAGATACATTTGAGTGTTGAAAGTTATGTTATAATGCTACTCTGTGCATTCACTCGGCGGTCGCTATGAGACACTTGTTGCAGACTGCAGTAAGTTAGATCGATATTAGGCATGGTAAAACATGGTACTCGCAGTAATTCTGGAAAACCAGATTTAGACAATAAGACTAACTGTGTTGAGCTATATAACAATGATTCGTTTTCTGTCTATGAATGTATCCAAACAGTTGCTCACCTGTCTAATAAAACACACAATATATTAAAGCGTCTTTGGTGTTTCCATGGTTTCTACAAAATAAAACCTGAAATCGAGGGTAACGCGGGTATGATGTCATTGATAGGCAACGTGCGAACACGACCCGTGTCCTGGTTAAAATAGCTTATTTCTCTGGATTTAAACACTCATGGAAACATTTGGGATAATGAAAATACACAAGTCAACAAAATATTATATTTAAATCCAAAAATCTTACTTATTGTGCCTTTAACTCTTTGAAAATTGAATTTGGTGTGAATATTTGGTTACTCACATAATCCAGCTGCCAGCTGAAGCGAATGGGAAGGCCACAGGCATTCATCCAAAGCTCAGCTTTTCACTTGTACATTTCTCAGATCATACGCGTGTATTCACATACACCTTCTGTCGTTTAGCAGCCATGCCAAGCAAACAGACAGAGTGGCTGAGAGGGAGGCCCTCAGTGGAAAGGGCATGTTATGGAGGGGATATATATACCCACAAAGCTCTGAGATCAGCCTCTCTGGTCTAATTACTTGCCACGGATCCTGGAAGCACACAGAGCCATGGAGAAACGGCAACAGCGGTGCCCTTCTCCCGCTCACATCAGGATCCTGGAGTCTGGGCCCCATCCACGCCAGTCAGCTGGGTCCTGATCAAAGCACAGCGCACTCCACTCCACACCAGGTCAGACGCACAACAACCTGTACAAGATTTACGGCCTCAATAATGAATGAGAGAAACATTTTAAAGTAATTGGCTGTGCACAGGTACCCATCTCTCCACCAGGGGAGCTTGTTTGTACAAAGCAACATAAGCTAAATAATTGATGCACAATGCAGCGGCGCTCTCGGATTGCCTTGATTTGGAACATGTTCAGAGTTGCAGCGTTATGCCGCTGATGACAATCATTGTTTAGGAAAACAAAAACCGTTTTGATAGAGAGCGAGAGAGAGAGAGAGAGAGAGAGAGAGAGAGAGAGAGAGAGAGAGAGAGAGAGAAAGAGAGAGAGAGAGAGAGAGAGAGAGAGAGAGAGAGAGAGAGAGAGAGAGAGAGAGAGAGAGAGAGAGAGAGAGAGAGAGAGCTAGCTTCTTTCATCACAGACGTTCTAAGTCAAATCTGCAACGACCTGACTGCTGATTCATGAAGGTCTCTGCTCTACAACAACAATAATCATGAAAAATGCACCCTGCACTACTTGCTACTGAAGTTGGGCTTGTTTGATGGCTTTCTTTTTACAGATTAGGCCTGCCTCTGATGTTCCACATGGTTGTAAAATTGCACTCTCTTGCGTTTTTTTGCTCTGTTTAGGCTCTGGCCACGCACGTTATTAGAAAAGCAGCGTCAGACTTAAATGGAGGAGATACAGGTGAAAACAGTCTCTTTAATCATAATCAAACTTTACCACAGGAAAATACACATACAAACAATATTTATTTTGTATTGTGACTTTATGCATTAAATTAGGCATCATCTTATGCACTAAAATAATTTAGCATATATTTTATATTATATTATTATATTATATTATAGTTGTTATTAACACAAAATAATATTATTTTTAAAAACACATTAATATTGTGTCTTTTTTTTACCAAATTAGTTCACTTCACAAAATAAAATAATAAAATTTAAAATAAAAAAAATAGAAAAATATCACTAACCAAAATCAATATAATTGGTAAAGGTAAAATAAATGTTTTAAAGATTAAATATTAATTATTACAATGTTTTTATTATTTGTATTATTATTATTATTATTAACACCAATAATGGTGTTAATAATAATAATAATACATTATTATTATTATTATTATTATTATAATTTAATAATATTATAAAAAAACATTAATAAACTATGTGTTGTTTTTGGCTGGTATTTTTAAAATGAATTTAGTTTATTTAACAAAATAAAAAAAAATAAAAGAAAAACAAAAATTATATATATATATATATATATATATATATATATATATTACTTTACAACAACAACAACAATAACAATAACAATAACAACAATTTTATTTTTTAATTGTTTTAATTAATTATTTAATATTATAAAAACATTAATAAAGTTGTTTTTGGTTGGCAGTTGTACAATGTAAACAAAACAAAAAACAAAACAAAAGAATAAAATAAATAAAATAAAAAAAATAAAAAAAAAAATAAAACAAAATAAAATGTACTTTACGAAAATAGATGCTGGCCAAAATTAATGTAATTGGTAAACATTACAAATTAAATATTAATTATTATATTTTTTCCTGGGCTATTATTTGAGAGTTTGCTCGTTTTAATTGCAAAACACTGCACTAAGTCAAAACTTTTAAATCCTTTCAAAATCATCATGTACACCTGTAGAACTTCTCCTTAACAAAGTTAGGGTAGGTATTTGGGTGAAAGAAACATTTGATGCCGGAACGTTCTGCTGACAGGGTGAATGTTGCACGGGTAAACACTTTTCAATTTATTTTCGTGCATTGTTCTTCATTTATCCAGCTAACGTGTACACCTCCGCAGTGTGTTTGTTTACCTGTGTTCGCTGTTATTTATGGTGTTTGTTGCATGTGCAATTTGTATAATGTGCTAATAAAACACTCGGTGAGACAGTGCACAATCTGCTTTGCGAATGATAAAGGAGCTGGAATGGGGACGGCCGTTATCTGAGCTCTAATCAGAATTCATATTGTTAACACACTGCCAGCACTTCCAGTGCCTCTACAATATCAGCCATATTATTATCATAGAGCCACTATAAAGGATATTGCCGGCTATGGTGAGCTCTTATCCACGGGAATGTGGCGTTATTGCTTTTCACATCAGGTCCATATCAGGGTGACAGGACGTCACAGGACACTTCAAGGTAAAGGAGAGCAATAAGATCTACTGTAAGGGCTGTTACAGTGAGCATAGAAATAGTTTAGGATGGTAAATAAATGTTTCAGCATAAGATTATTTAGTAATAATATTTATCCATTTATCCACAGTGCTGAAGAAATGACACCAGCATTACGAATGGAAATACAGACGACAAAAGGCAAATTCAGATTGATTTACTAGGACAGGAAAACCCAGAGGACATTTGTATTGCTCCGAGGTTGATCTTTCACAGCTCAGGAGACTTAATGGAGTTCTCAGTCATGTGTCATGTAAGAGTCAACGATATTTTAGATGTGTTCCTGAAGACAAATAAATATAGATACAAACGAGATATACAGTAATAATAAAGAGCCAAAAGGAATGTGGACAGCGGCTCAGACTGTGTGGAAATATTTGAGATCAGTGTTGTTATTGTTAACTACAACTAAAACTATTACAAAATATTTCTGTAAACTGAAATGAAGCTGAAATAAAATAAAATATAAATATTAGAAAACATTAAAATAAACAAAAATTAGAAGTGTTGGCTAAATAAAATGATTTTTCCTAACTTAAAACTAAATTCAAACTGAATTAAAAATATTTAGAAATAACTATTTAGAAATAGTAAAAACAAAATAAATAAAATTGACAAAAGTGCTTAAAATAAGAAAATTATTAAAAAAAAAATTATAAATAATACTGAAATAAGACTATCTTGGTAAACCCGTATAAAAATAGATACTTAAGTAAACACACTAATGGCTGATGTTTTATTAAATATTACTAATAGTCGAATTATATTTGATATTATATAAAAAGTATAATATAATTAATATAATATAATATAATAAATATAATATAATAAAAAACATAATATAATAAAAAACACTTTTCTTAGAAATGAAATTTTATTTTTAAATTAATAATCAATTCAATTAATAAGAGATGATTTTTGGTTAATACAATTTAATTAAACCATTAAAATGGAATCCAGAAAACACTGAATTTGGTAAAAATAAAACGGAATTTGAGGAAAAAAATAAAACATATTTCATAGGGCCCTAAACACATAATTTTAGTTAAACTTTTAATAAATTGTTGTTAAATTGTATACATTTTATGATTTCAATTAATTAGACATGCTTTTTGATTACTAAAATTTAATTTAACAATTAAGTAGAAAAAAATAAAATTTAAAATGTAAAAAAAACGGAATCCAGAAAAATTGAACGGAATTTGGGAAAAAATAAAACAAATTTCATAGGACCCTATGTTTTAAATGAACAACGCAGCAGTGCCGCATCTAGTGGGTTCAACTGTAAAGGCTAACAAAAAAAACCCATTAAAACGCAAAAAACGACCCTTACATCATCATCACCACATCTTGTGCACTACTGATAAAGCTGCCTGACGCATACCTAAAAAATTTGGTGGATTTTTTATTTAAATTCGATGAACATTTGAAATTCACATTTTCACACACCTAAAATTTAGAGACGCAAGTTGTGGAAAAAAAATACAGTAACTGCACAACTCATAACTGAAGCTAATTTTATTTTAAAAAACCTGAACACAGTTTGAGACATTGTTGAGATATCTTCTGAAACTCTATGTTAAAGAAGTCAAAAAAGGGCCAAATGTCTAAATTTGTTCCCTATTAATGATTTTTCTAACTATAAAAATGCTAGCTATATAATATTAATATTAGCATGACTGTAAAATTTCAGAGCATGAAATGTGACACGTAGCGCTAATTCATGTGTGGCGTGTGCTGAAGTGGAGCTAGCTTGCATTTTCCATGAAGATTTCCCATCTGTCACCCAATCTGAGGCCTCACAGTCCCCAACACCTGGTGAGGCTCTTCGTCGACTTCCTTTCTATCCCTTTCTCCTGCTGCTCATTAGTCTCTGGGCCTTCATTGGAAGGAAGTGACTTTATGAGCCCCTAACGACAACTTCTAATGTGATGCAGAGCAGAGTAATTAAGCATTCGGTTTTTTAAAGAGCAGCATGAGTGATTAAGAAAACAGAAGATCACAAGACGATGGACAGATGCTCTTTTGGCAGTTATATCTTGTTTTGGGGAGTATTATAAAAGAAAAACACAAACTAAATACAGTTGTGCATTAACAAAAATGGCACCTCTACCCACAGCAGTCTGCTAATTGCAATAATTGCCAAATCACTGATATTTCCTTCATCAAAAATAGCATCCAAACACCCACAAGATGCCAGAACTACTCTATATTTATCAGCATGTCAATAGGCACAATTTCAGAAGAGACAAAATTATAAATCCTAAAATTTGCTCAGCAGTTGTCACTCGCAAAAACCTGGACGTGGCCAAAACGTTGTCTTAGTTTCACATAAACAGCAGAGACATTTTCACCTGGACGTCTTTACAGCTGGAGCCAGTTTAAGGAATCTGAAAGCAGCGGCGTTCTGGCAGGCCTGAGACGGCCCTCACGGCTTGATGGAATATTTAAGACAAGGACAGACTTCCTCTCTCCATCTGCCCTGAAAAAAACACTTCTAATGTGTTAGACAGGTGGCCTGCTGAAATGCCAAATCCACTGGGTCTGAACACGATTAAGAACTCAAATTAGCCCCTGCTGAGAATATGATTTCTATATTTAGACCTGTCAGGAAAAGAAACTGCAACAAACAATCCAAATGGTGCACCATGGACAAAAATGAGCTCCCTGATCAGGTGAGCAGACAGATGTCAGTCTTTCAACTCAAAGCCAAGCTTCACTTTGAGGGTGCAGGTGAGTGAAATTATATAAAGTACCAAATTATGAATACTATAATCAAGTATTATTATTATTATTATTATTATTATTATTATTATTATTATTATTATTATTATATAAATAATAAATTAAACTGAAAGCCAATGTTCATTTTGAGGGTTATGGTTAATGAATGAATCAATCAATCAATTGATGGATAGATGGTTTATCTGTATCCATCCATCTATATCCATCCATCCGTCCGTCCATCCATCCATCCATCTATCACCATCCATCCATCTATCACCATCCATCCAACTAACTAACTAACTAACTAACTAACTAACTAACTAACTAACTAACTATCTATCTATCTATCTATCTATCTATCTATCTATCTATCTGCCTGTCTGTCTGTCTTCTATCTATCTATATCCATCCATCCATCTATATCCATCTATCTATCACCATCCATCTATCCATCCATCCATCCATCCATCCCTAACCCTATCTATATTGTGGCATTAGAGAAAACATTGATTCATTTGAACAGCTTGCTTTCCGTCCCTGCAATCATTTGCTAACCATCAGCTGTGATAAATGGAAAAGTGACGGCATGATCTTCTTTTACATGGCCCTACATAACTTTTCCCAAAATCTCCCTGTAAAGTTTTCAACCCTGAACGAAATACTACTGTTTCATTGCAATACGATAAAAGACTGGCATAATGGATAGAGAGATGTGAAAGGTAGAGGCCACAATGTAAAGAAAATTGCCTGAAATTTTCAAAGATGCTGAGAAAGTGCTAGACAGAGAAAGCGGGAGAGAACGCAGGACCAATATAAACAGCAGTATTCTGCCGCTATTCTACAATGACAGGGTTCAGTCAGGACACAAAGCAATCTGAAAAATGCTCGCACAGAGTCATCTTTTTCTATAGATACTGCTCCTGCCTTTCACTTTCACAACAGACGCTCAACCCGAGATCCATAAGAGACTGAACGGATACGTAACGATAACAAAACCCAATAAAACATTACCCTAATACTACAGATGACTACTGATGAGGAAAACTTCCACTCAAACATGACACAAAGGAGATTGTCTCTGATTTCATCGTGCTCTATCATGCAATTTAGTAAAAAAAAACAACATTTGATTCTTACCTGCACAAAACTTGCCACTATGATGCTAGGTCGCAGACAGTGTTCAATGTAAGTCTATGAGACTACTTTATCATCCACTATGATTTTTGGTTACACTTTATTTTGATGGTCCACTTTAGACATTCTACTAACTATAAGTAACTTTGCAACTACATGTCCACTAACTCTCATTGGAGTATTAGTAGACTGTTAGGTTAGGGTTTGGGTTAGTAGAGTAAGTTGACATGTAGGTTGCAAAGTTACTTATAGTTAGTAGGACGCCTGTTGGATAACATCACAATGAAGTGTTAGCAGATATTAAACAGACAGTCTACTAATAATCTAATGACTGCTAGTTAACGTTGCAAAGTTAGTAGAATGTCTAAAGTGGACTGTCGAAGTGTTACCCAATTTTCTCTCAGAAAGATGTAACATTATGCAAGTTTAATATGTTCATAATCAAGTAGAAATCATTACAAGAAAAGCAAAACTAGACTAAGAAAATGTACCAGCATTTCTCGCAGTGTTCGTTCCTTGAAGCCGCCCAAGTGGCTGAACGGCATGTGACTGATATCGGCCAAATGCTGGCTGATTAATCTCCATTTTTCTGAAGTCTACCTTTTCTTCAGTCCACATGATGTTCCATCCCAAATGAAAGCATGATTAATCCACGTATCTGCACTGATAGGCCGCACTAATGGATACGGCCATTAGGGAGTCTGTGAACAGCCTGACAAGGTAACTCATTTGCTAGGGAAAAATAAGTGGTTTGATTTCGACCCACCTCACAACGATGACACATTTGGACTTCTCCAAAGTTGCTTCTGCACTTTCATCATCATAATGAGACGATTTCTAACTTTTAATTAAAGCTCAGAGCACCTATACTGTAGGCCTCCGAGAATGCTGGGTAATGTCCTCACTCAGAATCGAGAGCGTTAGATTGGTTCGCATAGCCTCGGGACGGAATCAGGTGGATGATTAGTTAAAAAATACTTTAGCTTCTCGGATAAACTTTCTAGATGGAGCTTAACTCTTTTTAATTCAAGAATATTGCTCCTGAGACACTTAAAAAGAAATAAACATGGGCTTCTGTTTTAGTTTGAAGCAAATGCAGTGGTGTTTATGCAATATTTAGTAGCTTTTCATTTAGAGAATAAAAAACGAGTGACCCACTGCGTCCACCTCATTCCAAAGCTGATTTGCCAAACCTCTGTCTCATTCTGGCCCCACTTCGCCTGTTTACATAGTGATTTACTGACTGAGATTGACAGATAATTACATCACCCCAAACAGTCACGCGAACGCAAAAGCAAAAGCAAACAGCCAGTGCATGAAAAATAATATTTTGACATAGCTGACTGCATTCAACATCTCATATACATCAATTCATGCTGTCAGGGTGGGGATAATTTACTTTTTCTACTCTACGGCAGAAATTGCACCAACAATATTTTGCATATTCTTAAAGATTTGACTGTGTATTACTTTTTACTGTTTAGTAAAAGAATGTTAACGCAGTTTCTTGCAGTTTTGCATACAAAATGTACCCAAAGAGACTTTTGAGAGGAGTACAGTATTTGTTTGGAGGAAAAAAACATCCTTAAAATACGTGATTAAAATATAAAGTTCTTGAAATGATGAAAGTTGCATAAACTATACATTTTTAAAAACTAAATAATAATAATAAAACCCTAAAATGATATATATCACAATGCTATATTAATTCACTGATCATAATCTCAAGAAAATCAACATTAATGTGTACTGTATCTACAACAATACATTCTGGTCAAAATGTCAATATACTGTTGTGCACATGTCTGTTCAGCCACCTTTACATAAATATCTAGTCAAGAAAAAAAAGCCAAGAAAGCACAGACTGTGAAAATACTTAATCGTGGACCTTAAAGTCAGCATAAAATGGAAATTCACTTGATTTATTTTCTAAATGCATGTGAACAATTCATATACTGTATGCATGTTTAAATATTTTTTACCTGTAATATTTCGAAAATATCATAACTTGATTGGAAGTCTCCAATAATTTCGCCCGTATAAACCCCACTCACAAGCTCGCATTCAGATCTGCCTTCATCCAATCAACAACCGATGGACTGAACCAAGTCTCTGCTCTACATTTTTTCCCCCTGGCTGTACATAACAATATGGAAAAAAAAATATATGTCACTACTTCCGTTACATTGCAACTTTAAGTGTGAAATGTGTAATTTCTGCAGCACTACAGTCACATAACAGAATTGCTAAAATAATGACTAATAATAAAAGAGATAAACCCGTCCAAAACTCATGCCAAGTCACGGAAATAAGGCCATAAAACCCATACTGAATATTTTGACTTTTAAGAACTGGACCTTGTAGCCTAGAATTTTTGCTTCAAAACGATGCGAAAATCATCCTGCCCACTCATTAACATAAAACAATATACTGATTTAAAATTTGTAAGGCATGTTTTTTGTGAGGAAGGCTGTATGCAGGGAGGTGTGAATGATCATGAATACTGCTGTGTTTCACACCTGGGAAGACAATGACCCCTCCTCTAATGACCCTATCTGTGAGGGAACTAGAGGAAAGAATGTGAGGAGATTAATCTGGGATTGGAGTATTTTTACATTTAAAAAAATGACACACTTCCCCTTTAAGCTTATCAAACTAAGTATACTTCTATCTGTGGTTTTTGTTTGCGTCGTTAAATGCGTCATCTACTCTGCCTGAACTCTATGCGTCCACTGTTTGCTAGTGTATGTCATATGCTAATCTAATAACAGCTCTAGAACTGGTGTTTGCTCTTTCATGCACGGTAAAGAGAGCGCGCAACAGTTTGACGAGAGGCAGAAAATAGAGACCCTCCAACTCAGACCGCAGTCGACGTGTTTGTGTATTTGTGTGTGTCTGAGCGCTCGCTGGCTTTAATAAACATCGCCGCCGTGGATGTTTCTAAGTCGGGGCTCTTTGGCAAGGCCCATAATAGCAGTGGAGCGGCGGCTCTCACTCTCGCGGCTTGAGAGGCCATTACCCGAGCCAGCGTGCTTTTCCAAGCAGTACGCCACTAGCAGCCATGTTTATTCATGACACAAGCAGCGAGACCTGCAAGGTGACTACCTGTCAGGAGCTGCCAGCTTCACACAGCTCTCTCACCCTGATTTCATCTGATAGATGGGAGGAACTGGCTGCCGAACGAGTAAGCGTGCGTGAGTGTAAAGAGAGTGCGATCTGGGGCTAATTCATAGACATTTGGAGAATGACATTAGGAGAACACACTGTAATAAGAAATGCCTGTATGTGTGACGTTAACATAAAAAAGATGGAGAATGAAGAGATGGTCCTGCTACTGTGAATGACATCCGTGTCCATAGATCTATAAAATACGACTTTCGATCAGGGTTATTATCATTAACTAAAACTATTAAAAACATTTTGGTTTACTGAAGCACTAAAATTACTAACTGGAAATAAATAAAAACTAGAATTGAACTAAAACTTATACTGAAATCAAAATAAATTAATCAATATTTTTTTTTTTAAACTATAAAGCCTACTAAAAATGTATTAAAATTAAAATTAAAATATAAAAATATAAAAGCTAATTTAAAATATTAATAAAAACTATAATAGTACATAAATGATACTAAAATAACTGCTTATGATTCCCTGTGATTTCTAGGAAAACACACAAATAATGTAAAGTATATACAGTATACACTAAATAACTAAAATAAAAAATCTCTTCTGTTGATGAAACCAAGGTCAAGTAAGCAAGTGGGAAATTTAATAAAATAATAATAATAAAAAAACATCCACCTCTGGAAATTATTTTTTTCCTTTCCTGCTGATGAAACCAAAGTCAAGAGAGCAGGGAAAAATAAATATTAAATCAATAATATCATAGCTTATTTTTTCACAAACCAGTCAAAACACAGTGATAAGATCCCACTGAATATTTTACTTCATTATTGAGACTAGCTGATACGTTATGAACACTTTTTTTCTTTATAATAACAACATGCATTAATGAATCATTAATGAATCATGCACAAGACGACCATAAACATGCATTAGGAAAGTAAATAGTTATTAGCAGACTGTAATGCAACATGGCATTCAGCAAAATGATTTTACTGCAAATTCTTTAAAGAAGTAGCTCTATGGCAGCCATAATAAATGCATATATACAGTATACATTTGATATATACAAAGCAACCCTCATACCGGCAAAGGCGCAATATATAAGTGTCTAAAACTTTGCTTTTTTTGCACCTAAAACGCCTTTCATTTTTACATGCAGCTAAGTATCCGTGCAGCAGCGGGAGTTTCTTTATCTCACAAAACAACAGACAAACTGAACGTTCCTCCAGGTAATAGACTCACAGCCAACGCCACGGTCAGAACCGCCCTGCTCAGACGACTCCATGCCTTTTTAATCTTATCTTGTTAATATTTTAGAAAAAGCTTACAGGCATATGAATCAATTAATTATCGCTTGTATGCGGCTCATGAATAGTGCACATGGTCTGTGCCAAATACACGTGTCAATCATAGCTCAGCAACAGCTGGGTAATTACTGCCGTCCACATCTAAAGAAGGCTGCAACGCCACACTCAGAGAGTGTTGTTGCTCCAGGCTTCCAAATTACAGATTACATGGACCTGGATGAACTTAATTTGACTTTGATCTTAATTTTTCTAATGAAAGAAAAAGAAAACATTAAATTAAAAGTTCTCCGGGCCTCCTCCATGTCGGACGGGGAGAAATTAATTTTGTGTGTTTCTCAAGACGGCTAAGCAGGAGGGAAAAATCAGTCTAGTGGAACATATAGCCAATAAAAAGACGATTACGACAATATATGCCGGTGTGTGTATATTCTGCAAGCAGTATGTTTATCGTGTTTGTTAAGGAAAATGCTATGCTAAAATGCTACGCTTGCTATGCGATGCTAAAGGCTACACCTATCGATAATATGTTCTTCTTCCTATGAAAAGATTTCACAGAAGATTACAAAAATAAACTTTATACACTGAATGATGTTTTTAACTACATTTGTGAGAAACTGTGTAACTAGTGTTAAGCTAAATGCTAAATATAACCCTTACATGCACCTGTTGTGGTGAGAAATCGAGTCCCCCCAGGAATCGGGTCTCCTTTAGGACCCCGAGTGATCCCATTGGTTCAACAGACTTTTAATGGGTAGTATTTTAAGTGCCTGATTATAATTCCTGCAAAATCACGTTATGATTTATATAATTTAAAAAGTGTTATAATGACCATTTAATGTCTTTCAAATTACATGGTTCATATACTTGTATATAACTGAAGCTATACGTTGTGAAATCAAGCATTTCTCATTCTTACTGTTTTTTTAGTTAGCTTATGTACTAGCATAGCATACATCTACCCGATTAGCCTGCTAGCTTAGCTTATATTATATTATATTAGGTATGTTTTTTTTGCTTCCAATATAGTTCCAAATTACATGTTTCAAATTAATGATGTTTGTCTGGTACTTAGCATGACAATTAATTTCATATATTCATATATTCATATATTTCATATATATATATATATATATACACATAGTGTAAAATTAACATTAAATTACTTTTTTTTTGTATGTTGCAACAATCCTTAGCCTTATATAAAAAGATACATTGTTACATTGGCATAGTTTTGTTTCCAGTTTGTTTTAGGCATTAATTTTTACATTTCAAGCATGATGTTTATGCACTTAAATGTAAAAAAACACCATACAATAGTTAAATAGGTTATAATTAGTCAAGACATCGCGATAACAACTTTTGATCAGGCATTACCGCCTGGGTCCTAAAGGAGACCCGATTCCTGGGGGAGGGGGGGGCTTGATTTCTCATGACACCGTCACTAACTGAAATTATATTTCATTATGTTTTTTAAGGTGCTTAAAAAAACATCTGGTAACACTTTAGTGTGGGGAACACATATTCACTATTATGACTTTTGCCTTAATAAACTCTAATTTACTGCTTATTAATAGTTAGTAAGTTAGTTTTTGTAGCGTTTAAATTTAGGTATTGGATAGGATTAAGAGATTTAGAATATGGTCATGCAGAATTAAGCATTAATACATGCTTTATAAGTACTAATAATCAGCCAATATCCTAGTAACATGCATGCTAATAAGCAACTAGTTAATAGCGAGAATTGAACCCTAAAATAAAGGGTTTCCAAACATCTTAACCCAGAAGCTGGTTTAGCTGGTATATAAACTAATCTTCTAGTCTAACCAACTAACAAGTGGCTAAAACAGATGAGCCTGGACAACTTGAGCCTGGGAGTCTAGCTAACTACCTTAGGTTGGTTTTAAGCTGTTGTTTCAGCACGGCAACACAATGAAATTCGCCTAAACTGCAGCACAGTGAATTCTCAACTATATTGTCCCTTGACAACTCCAAAGGCCACAAAAATCTGTTCAGGTACAATCACATATTGAGCACACAAAAGCAGCTCCTGTCAGGCTAAACATGAGCCGGTTTGCTTTGTGTTTACAGCTCCTGCTAAGTTCACTAAGCAAGAATAAAAAAAAAGCGAGATGAAATTCTTGTTGCTAGTATTTCGCCATGTTTGTTTGTCCACAGAAATCTGGCTCAGGAGGGAGGTTTGAGCACAGCGGGTCCTGAGACTCTGCTCGTCCTGATAAGTGTTTCTGTCTCAGATGAGGCGCGTTTCTACCTAACCACACGCTCTCTGTTCCAACTCCCAAATATGCACGGTGGAACCAATTGATTTCTGCTTCACAAAAATATAAAGGCAAACCAAAAGAAACTACAATTTGTGTAGCAGCACTACAGTGAATTCTAACCAAATTTGCAGAGCGTAACAAGAGAGGCCGGTTTCAAACACACACTGTGCTTTAATATGCAGAATTTAAGTGAAAAACACTTATAAATCTAACATAACAAGCAAAGAGTGCGTATTAAATTCAGAAATCTCACACTGGGCCTTTCGATCTCAAGACTTCCCGTCATCTTTAATGCCTGTTCTACGTGTCACTGGACCATGATATCGAGACCATGGGAGTCGCATGAGGAGGGCAGTGGTGGGATCAAAGCCCCTTCTCGATTCTGTGCAACATCTGCATTAGTGAGCAACCTGCACTTCAAAAAGCTGTCACCTGGATCTCAAGGAGATAGCGGAGAGCCAGGTAGACAGAGTGCAGACAAGGTCAAGGTTTCTCAGCAAAGTCCTCCTGTTCAAAAACACCAAGAGAAAGCAAGCAACGCTTCGTCCACCTCCTGCAACACCCCTGTACTCCTCTACCACCCTTCCTCTCCTCTCCAGGAAATCTATAACATTTATTATTTACACATGCGCAGAGACAAAGAAACAGGTAGATGAAAAAATGAAAAGAAAGCAGTTAAATAATTGAATGCTAGGCACCTTTAAAAAAGGGAGAATCTGGGTAAAAAAAAGAAAAAAGAAAAGTAGGTCAGAAAAAAAAATAACATCAAAAAGAAAAACTCGCAACAAAGTAATATATACTGCAAGTACGCTCATGCAATGTTCAAAACGTATCATTCCGAACAAGTGCACATCATTTCAACACTAGCTGCACTCAACATCTCCATTTAAAAAAAGGGTTAATACAAGAAAAACAACAAGTTGGAGCACATACGCATCTCACGTGATTTCCTAATCTCATTCCCAGGTTATTCCTACTATACAGTACTTTTTCGTGTCTCCATCATTCTATGTCCTGATATACAATAGTTTATTTATCACAATACCACGATTAAATGAACATGTGGGTGATTAAAATTAAATAAAAGGCTGCAGATTTTGTCATGATCCTGCGTGCTATGCTATACTTCTTGTATGAAAAACTGCTATTTTAATATTAAATATTCCAGATAGGAACATTGATTAAATTGATAATCAAATTGAAGAGATTGTGTCCGATTATCCATCATGTTAGTCTTTTGTAAAAACACTAACAAACTGACTGAAACTAAATGACATCATCCACCAGGAAGTGACATCACTTTTGTAAGGAAAACAACGACACGCGCATCAGTAAGTATTATCAACGCATTTGATGAAGCTTTGTGTTACTAGTTTGTGTGGTTTGTGTCAATGTAAAGGTACTGCATAACAAGAACAATCATCTCTCGCATGCACCTATAAATAAAAGCTACAATGAAAAACATTCTCCCAAACTTCATTGGAGGAGTGACCTGAACTCTGTTGTGGCTGGCTAATGTAATAAATACAGTCATCACAAATCAATACAAATGTACTTAACAAACTGTTTTAAAGTTGCTGACATTTCCAGCTAATGTGATCCGTATATTCAGGCCCATTAGCACGTTAGGCCAGCACAAGAGTGCGCTGTTAGCACCACGCTGGTATTATGCCGTGTCCATTTGGCTAATGCTAACGCTGCCTCCTCAGACAGGGGTTAAGTGACTGAGACTGGTACACAGCTGGGAGGGTTATAAAGCAGCCTGCAAAATACTCACACAGCCCTCAACCTGGTTAACAGCACAGCAGCAACATTCACATGCAGAAAAATGAATCCTAAACAGCATGATCTGTCCAAATGAAGAGTGAGTCTACGTCTACATACAGTTCAGTATGCACTATATGCTTCCGGACTCTGAACACATTCATACCTGGGAGAAAAACGGCACTGTTGTTTCTACACATTATTTCTACAAATGTCAACATGAAGTGGAATATGGATTTAACTTACATAATGTGATGTAGTTATGAGTGAAGTTCATAAAATTTGGTGGGAAATAATTAATTAGAATTATTGAAAGAATTATTGGGCTATGATATTAACATTCATCTCTGTTACGGAACTGTAACTAATAAATGTATTTCTTTATTATTAAGTGATCATTTATTTATTGGCTAACAATCAGGGGTTTGACTGGTGAACAATAAAAAGTAATAATGCATAACATATATCTATAAATATAAATATTATGGATGGATGGATGGATCAATCAATCAAACAGGCTGTATCTGAAATCACATACTTCCCTACTATATATAGTAGGCGAAAAACAGTATGTGACCAAAGAAGTATGTCCGAATTCACAGTACTCATAAAAGAGTAGGGAAAAAGTAACCGGATGACCTTCTACTTCCGGAGAGATTCTGAAGTGTGCATACGATGGACACTTTACTATCCCAAGAGGCCACGGGAGAGGATTTGTGAATGACAGTGAAGCGACACAACTGACTCTGGTAGGTCACATGATAATGACAGCATGGTGAATGTAGTAGGATTACATTCATACTATATAGAGCAGTGCTTCCCAAACGGTGGGCCGCGGCCCCCCGGTGGGCCGTAGCGGTATTGCAGGGGGGCCGTGGCTAGGCTAAATTAAAATATTAAAATAATTAAAATATTCGAATTGTTCTAAAATGTGATTTTTTTCCCCCCTCATTACAAAAATATAAAACATATAAAAACATTTTTTTTTCCATTAAGCCGGGGACACACCTGTTAGGTCGATTATGAATGGAATTTGGTTGTTAGGACTGATCATGCTCAAACGCGCCGAATCAGGGACAGTTGCGTTCAGTCTGTGTTTACAGTCGGTGTGAAAAATCATGCAGTGTGCTGTATCTAAAGATTCTAGTCTTAGAATTTAAGAACCAGCTGTTGCCAGTCGTCCTCACAAAGATTTTATTAAACATGTTTAATATTTGCGACTGGCGCAGGCGATTATGCTGAGGAGATGCGTTCCCTGTCAAACATCATTCTTGTAATTTTATCAAACGCAATCTTTTTGATGTTTCTTTTGTATTAATTCATAAGTTACCATTACAAGTTAACTGTTTTAGGCTATTCATTTTGTGCTGCAGACGGAAAAGGGTGAAATTGCATTCTGTAAAAATTCAGAATAAGCAGTGATTTCTCTCATTTAAAAATAGAAATAAATGGCGTTTTTACGCTGGCAGTTTAGTTCAGAACGGGGCACGGTTCGCATGAAAAATTGGTAATGTGAAAGCTGGGAGCGCACCAGGGTACCGAACCCGAGACTACCTGGAAGGGGTGCTCTGAGTTCGGTTGCACTTGAACTGTGCTGCGATTCGCGTGAACATTGTGAGAAACACGGACTCGGGTGCGCTCTTGTTCAGAAAAAAATTTGTTTTAGCCGATTATAAAGTATTTAGTCCAATAAAACACATGTAAGGGATGATGGTGTTGATGATTTACCTTGGATACAAGCGAGAGCGAGCCAGCAGTGTATTCGCGCATTGCGAGTGCAATCAGGTCAACAAATGAATGGCAATCCGCTGTCTCCTCAAGAGTCCCTTTGCAAGCATGCAGCAGAAAGCCGCCTTCATCCGACACACATAGAGTAAACCCAAATGTCATTTACTCAGCTGCGCATAATAGCACCAAATTCATAATAATAATAATAAAAAACAATATATTGACCTGTTTTCTGTTCTGTTCTGTTCTGTTCTGTTTTCTATCATGCGCTGTGCATGTTTGTGATTATGTAAGATGCACGCAAATGCACCAGGGTTCAATAGAATCAAGTTGACCAACGCTGCGGGGGAAACCGGGAACTATCGCGCACGGACTTGGACTCATAATCGGCTAAAACGAAAATTTTTCTGAACAAGAGCGCACCCGAGTCTGTGTTTCTCACAATGTACACGCGAATCGAGTGCAACCAAACTCAGAGCACCCCTTCCAGGTAGTCTCGGGTTCGGTAGTCTCGGGTTCGGTACCCTGGTGCGCTCCCAGCTTTCACATTGCCAATTTTTCATGCGAACCGTGCCCCGTTCTGAACTAAACTGCCAGCGTAAAAACGCCATTTATTTCTATTTTTAAAATGAGAGAAATCACTGCTTATTCTGAATTTTTACAGAATGCAATTTCACCTTTTTCCGTCTGCAGCACAAAATGAATAGCCTAAAACAGTTAACTTGCAATGGTAACTTATGAATTAATACAAAAGAAACATCAAAAAGATTGTGTTTGATAAAATTACAAGAATGATGTTTGACAGGGAACGCATCTCCTCAGCATAATCGCCTGCGCCAGTCGCAAATATTAAACATGTTTAATAAAATCTTTGTGAGGACGACTGGCAACAGCTGGTTCTTAAATTCTAAGACTAGAATCTTTAGATACAGCACACTGCATGATTTTTCACACCGACTGTAAACACAGACTAAACGCAACTGTCCCTGATTCGGCGCGTTTGAGCATGATCAGTCCTAACAACCAAATTCCATTCATAATCGACCTAACAGTCGTTAGGTGTGTCCCCGGCTTTAGGTACTGTCTGGAAGACTGCCGATCAGACTGTGGGACTGTTCTTTACTAAAACTGACAAAGTTTACATCGTTCCTCGGTTTAAATGTAGGCCTAGATGTTTTTAGGTTTTATTTTTTAAACATTGTTATTTCATTGCAATAGATTTGTGAACTATGTAGCTTGTTACACACTTTGATGCAATATAATTGTTAATAGTATGCAGAAAGTATGTAGTGTTATGGATTTAAATATATTTGTAAAGAATGTTTACATCATCTTACTTTCACTAGAATATGAAAATATTAAAATTTATGGTAGTTCTCATAATTCACATGAAATTCTAACTAACTGGTAAATAAATGTTGATAATTTTGTGCAAAGAAACAATCTGCTTTATTAAATATAATTATCTGTATACTATTAATAATCTATATATTGATATATACACTCACCTAAAGGATTATTAGGAACACCATACTAATACTGTGTTTGACCCCCTTTCGCCTTCAGAACTGCCTTAATTCTACGTGGCATTGATTCAACAAGGTGCTGAAAGCATTCTTTAGAAATGTTGGCCCATATTGATAGGATAGCATCTTGCAGTTGATGGAGATTTGTGGGATGCACATCCAGGGCACGAAGCTCCCGTTCCACCACATCCCAAAGATGCTCTATTGGGTTGAGATCTGGTGACTGTGGGGGCCATTTTAGTACAGTGAGCTCATTGTCATGTTCAAGAAACCAATTTGAAATGATTCGAGCTTTGTGACATGGTGCATTATCCTGCTGGAAGTAGCCATCAGAGGATGGGTACATGGTGGTCATAAAGGGATGGACATGGTCAGAAACAATGCTCAGGTAGGCCGTGGCATTTAAACGATGCCCAATTGGCACTAAGGGGCCTAAAGTGTGCCAAGAAAACATCCCCCACACCATTACACCACCACCACCAGCCTGCACAGTGGTAACAAGGCATGATGGATCCATGTTCTCATTCTGTTTACGCCAAATTCTGACTCTACCATCTGAATGTCTCAACAGAAATCGAGACTCATCAGACCAGGCAACATTTTTCCAATCTTCAACTGTCCAATTTTGGTGAGCTCGTGCAAATTGTAGCCTCTTTTTCCTATTTGTAGTGGAGATGAGTGGTACCCGGTGGGGTCTTCTGCTGTTGTAGCCCATCCGCCTCAAGGTTGTGCGTGTTGTGGCTTCACAAATGCTTTGCTGCATACCTCGGTTGTAACGAGTGGTTATTTCAGTCAAAGTTGCTCTTCTATCAGCTTGAATCAGTCGGCCCATTCTCCTCTGACCTCTAGCATCAACAAGGCATTTTCGCCCACAGGACTGCCGCATACTGGATGTTTTTCCCTTTTCACACCATTCTTTGTAAACTCTAGAAATGGTTGTGCGTGAAAATCCCAGTAACTGAGCAGATTGTGAAATACTCAGACCGGCCCGTCTGGCACCAACAACCATGCCACGCTCAAAATTGCTTAAATCACCTTTCTTTCCCATTCTGACATTCAGTTTGGAGTTCAGGAGATTGTCTTGACCAGGACCACACCCCTAAATGCATTGAAGCAACTGCCATGTGATTGGTTGATTAGATAATTGCATTAATGAGAAATTGAACAGGTGTCCCTAATAATCCTTTAGGTGAGTGTATATTATGGGGGGGGGGGGGTTCGTGGAGCTCTTGCTATGTTTTTGGGGTGCCTTACCCCTCTGAGGTTTGGGAAGCTCTGATATAGAGCATTCTTTTTTAGCATACTTTTTTTTTCGTGACTTAATTACTTATTCAAAATAAGTAGCTTCCTACTCAGGAGAGTATGTGATTTCGGACGCAGCCACAGACTTACATTGAAGGAGGAAAAATGGGGAAAATGGTGGGCTTATTTGAGTTTAGCCAGTAAATAACCATTCATAATAACCTAGTAATGCCCTAGCAACCGGATACTGATTCACAAACACCATTCACATTTTCTTGTAAAAATGTAAAAACTTTCCCTGCATGCACAGCCTTAGTTACATCAGTAGAAAGAGAAGTAATTCTAGAGTGGTTAAAGTTATATTATGAAATTTAATTCAGAATAACGTGCACTGATGCTCAAATAGTGCTAAAAAAAACCCAACTAAGGACATATTTAAAGAAATGAATATAGGGTCAAATTTCATGTTGTTTCTTTCAACTCTTCTTCTCAGACCCTTTAAATCCCTCAACCTTTAGTACGCTTGCACTATAAAACACCACACAAATGGCTCTGGACAGCATCATCAAACAAATACTTCAACTGACCGTGTTATATCCACTTTTAGACACAATAAGCGGGTACTTTTACTTCCCCTCTGTAACAACAGACATGTGCGGCAGGAACAGACATCGCTCTGTCATGTATTTAAGCATGAAATGCAGGCGGAGCTTCGGCAGCGGGGGCCAACAGAAAGGCAGAAGCTGAAATGTTTGCATCTCACCTGAAGTATGGAAGTTTCCAGCTGCATAAATAAAATCCCCATGGCAACTAAATGTGGCTGGAGATAAGAGAGAGGAGGAGGATTTATGCCTTTTCTGAGCTGTCATGCCCTACAGATCTTCCTCAGGCAAAGCAGGCCACCTGCCACACATTATATTAACCAGCGGTCCACAGGACTCTCTCTCTCTCTCTCTCTTTCTCTCTCTCTTTAACAGATAGCTTCATTTATGCCCTAGACAACAGGAACTTTCTGTTTTTTATATACGTAAAACAGAGGAAATTAAAGCAACAAGAGGATTTACCACTAAAGACTAGCACTATTACAGATTATTAATGGTATTTCAATGATACGTCAAATAGTGCTTATTCAGACTTTACTTCATAATCAATAAAATGGAAAACAAAACTGTATACATCTTAAAAAAAGGAACCTGTATGTACATGTCACACTTTAGTTTAGGGTCCAATTCTCACTATTAACTAACTATCAAATAAGACTTTTGCCACAATAAAGTCCTAATTAATGCTTATTAATAGTTAGTAAGGTAGTTGTTAAAGTCTTGAAGTTGAAGTTTTTGGGCTTTTAGTATGAATATGTTATCTATAACATTGCTCCAAAACAATGACAAAATCCACATTTAGAAGATATAAGCATTTAAAACTTATAGTCTCTCACTTCTGCCAATATGGATCAGTGATTTTGATGACATCATTCAGCACTTCAGCATCTCATCAGATTTTCTGTCCAATCAAATGTTAGAATCTGAAGCGTCCCGCCCCATACATTATAAATAGACGCTGAAGCTGCGGCTAAAATCATTTGTTCACACATTTACTATTTTCTATATGGTGAATGGCACGTAGTGCACTATATAGTAGATAGGGAACGATTCAGACAGTGTAAATATGCTTTCCATTGGGGCGAATGAAGTCTGATTTCACGTTAGTGTCGTGCGAACTGCCACAGCCGAACACAGTCTGCTCCGGTTGAATGTTAACTGCATTTCATTGGCTTTGTGTATTCGTACTTTGCTCAATGACAATAATTGAATTGAACTGAATTAAGGGATGCAGAACATGGTTATGCAGAATAAGGCATTTATATTTGCTTTATGAGTACTAATAAACAGCCAATATACTAGTAATATGCATGCAAATAAGCAACTCGTTAACTGAGAATTGGACCCTAAACTAAAGTGTTACCATAGAAATGTGCTAAAACTCGCAGAACCACTAGTACACTACCTAGTTTTGTAAATGTTTTGTGAAACATTTCTATGGTGCACCACTCAAATCTTCTTCAGAAAATGCAACAGTTTAGTTAGTTACATTCCATTTAGTTATACTTATTTTTATATGCTGATGACCCAAATATGACACAACAAACCAATTTCCTGTTATCAAACAAAGGCTGATGTGCACAGGACGTCTGTCTGACCCATTTCATCCATCAAATGTCACTCAGTAAATAACTACAGCTTTATCAGACCATGACATTTTTTGTTGACTTGAGCAATCAAAATGAAAGTGTCATATTTGATGCAACTTTTTTTTTTTTTGATAAACAGCCTCATTTATCTCACTTATTAGCAAATTCTGTATCACAGCCAGCAAGCCATTAAAGAGCCGTGCATGGGGACTGTTAATGGAGGCTCATTCAGATGCACTAGCTTTAATTGTGTCCTAAAACACAGCTGAAAATGTATTTATACCAACCTGCATTTGACAGTTTTAGCCGTTATGTTGAATCGCTTCAGGTAGGTTCTTTAAAAAAAACATTTTTCTATTGATAACTGGTTGGTCAAACTTATACCTAACTGCAAAATAATGTTATTATTTGAATGTCAGCACAAAGCTAAAGTGTGGCATATGCCACCGTCCCGACAGCATTACAAAACATGCACATTATGGGACGAAGAGAGAATGATTTGGGAACGTTGAAAAGCATTACTTGAAGAAAAAAAACTTTATTGTAAAAAATTTATGTAAGATGCAATAGAACAGCCATCTGTTTATGAATCTCTCATCTCTCATAATTCACAAAAATGAGCATACTAGCATACAGATGACCTCAAAGCTATCAGACGTCGACTGAAAGCCACTAAACTCTGATTTTACATTCATTGGGTTTTTCAAGTCAACATGAATGACCCTATTTAGTTTCTTTAAAGATTTTTCATTACACTGTGTCTACACTGGACGCAACAAAGCAAACATAACAAATCCATTTTTCCTTTGTGTCAGATGTAGCGCGATTGCTTGAAGTATGTCAGAAATAGGAAGGGGCATCAGTTTACTGTCGGGAATTTGTCTGTCGGCCACATCCAGTGTAGACAGCATTACTAACTTTAATAACTTCTATTTGCTTTTGTCACGTCGAGTCTCCTACTAATGCATATGCAATAAGGTTAGTGGATAAAATAACTGAAGCCCCGTTCGCACCGCATTTTCAATGGAGAGCTGGCGACTCCCAGCGACACAAGCGACAGTGACCGCTGGCGACTGAATGTAGGCGTCAATCGACGCGAGTCACATGGCAAAAGTTCAGAAAAGTTTTACTTTATGCAAATGAGCATCTAATTTCACGAGCGACAACCAATAAGAGTGAAGACTGTCAGTAGAGCTCTTACGTCACCGCCTCGAGTGCAGGCAAGACAGGACAGAGCTCCGGAGAGATTTCACTGTTTTATATGATTTGACTATAACCACATACATGGATATAATAAAATGATTCATGGAAAAAAAACTGACGGCTGTCTTGGTGAGTTTGATTCATACATTGATAGTTTGTGTTAATTACAGTGGGGAGAACAAGTATTTGATACACTGCCGATTTTGCAGGTTTGCCCACTTACAAAGCATGTAGAAGTCTGTAATTTTTATCATAGGTACACTTCAACTGTGAGTGATGGAATCTAAAACAAAAATCCAGAAAATCACATTGTATGATTTTTAAGTAATTAATGAGCACTGCTTTTGATAGTTTATATCACAACACTCTCCAACAGCAGAATACTTTTAATTCTTTTAAGTCTAATTCCCAGTCACATTAGAATAATATCTTAGTTTTATATATCATTTGTGATTGCATCTTCTAAAGATATGGCCAGATGTGCAGTCAACCAATAACATAGGGATAGGGATAGCAATAGCATTGGGAATGCCCAAAGTAACAGAGACTAGCGACATACAGTTCAGCAACAGTCGCTGGCGGTGTGAACGGGACTTGAGTCCACGACTTTTCATCGCTAATTTTTCACAGCGCATCTTCAGTAAATCCTGACAGTAGTTGTTAAAGCCAAAAGAGTGTTTGCGCTGACGCAAGCTGTTAGTAAATCTGGCTCTTTACTCTTTCCCCGCCATTGATGGAATTTTCCAGCAATCCATGTTTTCTCTGTTATACAGTGGGGGGGGGGGGGGTCTTACTGAAAGAGCATCCTCTTAATAAGGGGGGCATCTTATTACGCATCTTCTGAAAGAGTACAGAATCTCCGGATCCAAAGACAAGCGAAAAAGGAGCAGAAACAAGCGATAGAAGCATTGCTTACGCACATGTAAGCTAACGCAATCATCAAACATTAAACAGCATGTAAATCAAAACTGCCTAACATTACAGAATGAAATGCCAACCCACAAAGAGGTCTAGGACTGTGAATCTTTGGGGATGTTGATGAACTCGATCTGGATGTAGTTTTTCCCTGCGTCCCAATGTGCATACTATCCACCCTATCTGCCCTAAATAGAACTGAAAATGACTAATGTCACATACTATTTAGGATGGATAGTATGCACATTGGAACGCAGGCTTTGACAAAAACGCAGTTTTCTTGTTTTTGTTTAAAATGTTGCTTTATGAAACTTCCCCACATTCAAATGTTGATAATAAAAGAATACATGAAGCTAGAATAAAATGTTTTGTTTTGTTTTGTTTTAAAGCAGAGGATTTGTTCTTTCTTAAAAAAACGCTGGCGGGGAAAGAGTTAATGTCAACAGCAATAATAGCAAATAGCAATGAATTTGAAAAAGCAACATTACCATTGGGAAATGTTGAGATGCTCTTGAGAGTGATCTTGACCTTTAACCTCCATGTCCCGGTCAACATCTCGTTTTTCAGCAGGTAAAGGCTCAAATACAGTAAATATGATTCCTGGGATCATCTGCAGCAAAATCGCTCAAAATGATCTCTATTCTAGTATAACATCAGCCCCTTTTTTACAATCCAATGAATTCCAAATCAAATAAAAGCAAAGTTTAACTAAAAAAATGCAAGTAAAACGGGTTGTTGACTTTAAGAATTTTTATTTCTCCCTTTTATTTATTACTCTACAAAACTAGGAAATCCCTTCTGGCAATGAAAGAGTTGCTTCAGATGATTAGAGGACTTCACACACCGAGCCAATGCATCTAAATCTTTGGCATTCACACTCTTTAACTCTGTCTGACGTTTTACCAGAGCTATTCCAATGCTCTGCTCCAAATGTTTAGTTGAATCCAATCCTAGTTTAGTTCAATGAGGTGTTTAAGGAGAAACAGGGCTAGATGGAATATATAATGTGCACGTGTATGTACATGTAATGAATGTGCATGGCTCAATCGCTGTGCATGTCTTGCTGTTTATGGGGCCAAAGGTTCCAATAAGCCTTGATAGAGGAGAGCTGGTATCTCTGTGAGCGCTGGACTCCGTAACGAGGAGAGACAGGTGTGCGGCAGACCCTTGGCCCCGCTGCGGCCCCTCACCAGCCCCATGCTGGGAAGAGAGGTGGCCATCCCTCTACACACAGCCATTTATCTCAATTTCAGTCTGCTCGGCGTTCCTGGATCAAACAGCACTTAAACTAAATAACCCTGCTGGAATTCACCCGCAGACTCATCAACCTGAGATACATAAGCACATCTCACAGTGACCAAACCAGACAGCCACTGCATCGGTTATACACCATCACTTAAGACTAAAGTGTCTCATTAAAATAAAACTATATATATATATATATATATATATATATAAAATGCAGGCAAGTTAACATTATATTAGCACGGCAGCATAAGTGTGAAAAGTTAATACATTTTCTTCAGTGAAGGTGGAAATAAGACTTCTTAAACATGTGAGCTATATTATTAAGTTACTATTACCTTAAAGGGGACATATCATCAAAATATACCATGCACTTACTAAAACATTCACAACATAAAGCTCCACCCAGACCATATATGGAAATGAATCTGCAAAAACAGCTCATTCAGAAATCAACATGACTTCACAACTGCATTGACACATGACCAATGACATTTACTCGACTGTTCAAGAGTTGGTCAAGTATGCATTAATTGATCAAAAGTAGAGTAAGTACAGACTTAGAAATCTTTTGCAACATAATAAATATTATATTTGAAGTAAATGCTGTTCTTTTAGACTTTCTATTCATCAAAGAATCCTGAAAAATCTATCTGACTGGAGTAATGATGCTAAAATTTAGCTTTGATCAAAGGAATTAATTATGGTATATTTTAAAGTATAGTCAAATAGAAAACAATTATTTTAAATCATAATCCTCTGCCTTATTGAAATGCAGCCTTGGTGAGCATAAGAGACTTATGAAAAATATTATAAAATATTACCAATCTTTTGAACAGTGTTGTACATATAAATAACTATTTATTATTGACCAGTTCAGATGAACGACAGTGTTAAATATGCCAGCACATACTAGTTAGATAATCATAACGGAGGTCATTTACATACAGATACCACAATAGTCTGTCATGTCAAGCTTCAAAAAGAATCTTAAAAGCACAATAAAAGTAGTCCAAATGACTCATGTCCTATATTCCAAGTCTCCTAAGCCAAACACTAGCTTCGAGTGAGGACCAAACCTGTACTTCAGCTAAATGTATTTGTAAAAATACAGGTTTGATGTTACTGATGATAAGCCCCATTGGTTCATAAACCAAAAACGGCATGGCAGTTTGCAGGAAAATGACATTTTAGAGCTCTAGCAGAGGGAAAGATTTTCAGAAATATTTTCAGTGTGTGCGGTTGATTTTCAGTGTGTGCGGTCACACTTTAGTTTAGGGTCCAATTCTCACTAATAACTAGCTATTAACTATGACTTTTGCCTCAGTAAACACCTAATTACTGCTTATTAATAGTTAGTAAGGTAGTTGTTAAGTTTAGGTATTGGGTAGAATTAAGGGATGTAGAATATGGTCATGCAGAATAAGGCATTAATATGTGCTTTATAAGTACTAATAAATAGGAACTATCCTAGTAATATGCATGATAATAAGACATGGTCACTATTGCAGCATCCCAAAAAAATGTACTTTTGTGTTAGCATATGATTTTGGAACAACATGAGGGCGAGAGAATACATGTCTAAATTTTAATTTCTTATCCCTTTAATTCTAAAGGTCAACGAGTGGGAGGAAAATAGTCAAGAAAAACGACATTACGACAGTTCGGGTGCAAGAAACCTTGACTAATATAATAAGTGGACTTCTGGGGGGAAAAAAATAAACGGCAACAAAAGCAGAATACGGTCCATTTAAATAATTTTCTGGCTTTTGAAGCATCCGCCTCTTTAATGGACAGCGAGGGCATCTAATGCCAGTATGTTGGCGTGGTGATGGTGTTGGCATTGTGCTTTTGTTCGCTGGAACGCTTTCAAAGAGGAATAAAAAGGTGAAAATCTATTTAGTGGCTTTACGCCATACCTAAAGTGTCAAAGCGTGAACAGAATGCCGGTGTGCAAGAAAAGAGACATAAAAATGGAGAAAGCGCTGATGACAGAGACGGCAGATCTGGTGTTATGCGTACTGGCAGGTAGTGTATCAGAAGCCGAGGGTGGTTGTACTAATAGTTCTAAATACACCCCATGATGAGCTATTAGAAGAGGCTTTTTGTGAATGTGATAAATAAATCCTCTTTAGTCAGTGTGACAGTAATCCCAGAGCCCCCGTGCCTCCGTTTCTTACCAATCCATCAAGCGGCGCCTGCATATAATCAGCGCGGCATATTTCTGAAATGCGTTTCCGTACGCTACAAAGACTTCCCAAACACATATCTCTGGAAACTTCCAGCCTGCCCTGGTCTCGGAGGAATACGTCAAACTCCACTTCCCACGATGCCTTGTTTCATCTTCACAGGTTCAAAATCAGCATCCGGCACAATAAAGAACACTTCTGGAAAGGGGCATCGTTTATCAGAGCTACTGTATAAGCAATACGGCTCGTCTTACTAAGCCTATTACATATTGGATTTCTGTTGCTGTGGCATAATTTATTTGAGCTGCCGCGGCTCAGAAGCAATAATACTTGTTTTTGATCAATTAAGAATGTCATTGTGAAGGGGAAATACTCGCTTGGGGTTTCTCACAATTAAAAAAAAACACAAAGACTAATTCTACCTCAAATGAACAAGAAGAAAACATACATCCATGAGGAAAAAACCTTATATTGTATATTTCTATTTCTTGGCTGAAAAAAATGAAAGAAGTGGACCCTTTACCAAATTTGACTATGGTAACCACAGTTTCTGCCCAAAAACTTAACAATGGATCTCTTTCATGAAGATTATGAAAGTCGAAGATTACGTTCAAAGATGAACTGTTTGTAAAAGTCTGAAATTACTATTTTTGACATCACATGAATGCAGCACAACTTTTAGAGGAGTACCAATACCTATAATACTAACTATGGTATTCTGGTAAAAACTATAGTTACCATGGTAAAAAAAAAAGACTGTAAGGTGGACAGTGTTATAAAAAAAAATGTGGGACAATGCTATAAAACACAGCATCTTCATCATCTGTATTATCTATACTGTACAGTACAAATGGTATGTGTCTGTGTCAATGTGTGGAGTGCTGTTGAAATGTCTGGTGTGCAGATGATCTGTGATTTCTATTGTCTCCGGTTGGCCTGCGAGATGTGGTAGAAGGGATGGATTACCATGGTGATGAGGTATGTTGTTGCCCTCCAAGGTGGAGTGTCTTGGGCCTAGTGGCGGAGCAGGAGCTTGCATTAGCAGACCTCTCCCAGTATGGCTCGCTGTGGAGAAACGTGGAAAAGCTCTTAACGGCCGTAATGCACGAGACATCAGCACCCAGAATGACCCAGAATTCACAAAAGAATCATGTACAACTTTGATGAGTCAAACATTTTAAAAACAATTTCATACATTTGATAAACTGATCAATAATGAGGTAAACTGACTCAAACAGACAGACAGAACAGACAGACAGATAGATAGATATGTATGAAAGGTGTGTGAGACAGAAAGCAGATTATGAAATTATGAATTCCTGAATCTGAAAAAAATTGTAGTATGAGCCATGTGCAAATCAAATTCATTAGTAATTTTCTTTAGATGTTTATGACTAGTAACCAGTATGAGAATTGTTTACACCACAAAGCATATTCTGTTCATTTTGAAAAACAAAAAAGCAGCGTATAAGCTTACATATTGATAACTGTGTTGCATTACGTGCTTTACCTCGTCCTTATTGAATCATTGCCAGCCTTTAGAATGTTTATTGACTGATGTTAAACATGTATTTTTCAAAACAGTAGTTTAAGATTAACAAATTTTCCAGGTTATTGATTCAGGGCTATACGATTGGCTCGTCTCCGGCGCGATGCGCTACAGATAACGGGTGGCTTTCTAATTGCTCGGCATAAACGGCCTCGTTCACGCATTTATCTGCGGCACTCAAACGCTAAAGAGCTTTTATTTGTTAAGGGCTCTTCATGATCCCTGTTAAACACTGGAGGTTGCTGCAGGATGAATGGGGAGGAATTGAAAGGCGAGGCTTTAGCGGTAAAGGATTGATATCAGACGGGGTGAACGCGGGCGAGTCCCTCTCTCTATCTCCTCTAGATTGATGCCTTGCAATTTACAAACTTCTACGGGCCACAATTCATTTAGCACAATAAATTCCCTGCAGGTATGGAGAGTGTCGCCATTCTACCACCAACTGAATGAAAACACCTACACACGCAACGCTCCAACACACACACACACACACACACTCTCACCTACACATAAAGCACTGTGTCTCCACGGCCCAATGTAGGCCCATTTTGATTTTGTTTCATGGCCGTAAAAGGCACTGTATATTGCAGACAGCGGCGGAAGATTTGGTCCATTTTTCAAAGCCGACTATATTACCCTTACACCACGCATTCTCTTTAAAAAAAAGACCTTTTTTCCCCACATGTTGGGAAAACTAATCCCCATCTGGTGCATTGTACTCTATAAAATGCTCCGACGTGGCCTTTCCGTGATTTCCAGGGAATCGGCGATATGATTGAAAATGTGTCAGTTTTGTAAGCAGGCCTGCTCCGGGTGCACGTACAAAACAGCACAGCTGACCCTGTCGCCTCTCTGATCGCGTCAGACTTCCTGTGGACGCTAAATCCTGGTCCTATGTGACTCCTTGACAATCCTACAAGCTGGAGAGAGATATGAGCGTATGCTGGATAATGTTCTACTGCTGCTTTGGCACAATAATTGCAGTAACTATTTTTTTCCCCATAATTATTAATTTCTTGATTTCAATGGCATTTTAGGAGATGGCCCGATAGGTACGATTTGGGAAAGAACTTTAAATATAATGGAATGCTCATTGTGTGAAACTGGAAAACAGTGAGAAGCTATTTATCTGACACACACAATTAAAAAAAAGTGCACCAAGGACATGCATCCAAATCCAGTCTGGAACAGTATGGTTAGCATGCTAGCAAACAGAAAAAGCAGCAGAAAAAAATGTACTGGACATTTTTAGTATCAGTTGTATAATATGATCTGACATATAAATTTTAAGTTGTATTTAGATAAATAATAATACAATGAAGTGATTTTGTTGGATCAGGCAATTTGCGCAACGCCAGCCTGAAGGCTAAAACCCTGATATACTTCAAGCAAAATCGAAGAATGAATTGGCATAATCTCGAACAAAATCAGGCACATTTTTGTGCGTCGGCCAACTAAGTTTTTTCATTGTGTGTTCCGCACCGTTGGCTCTAGTCGAACGCCATGTGGGTTTTTTTTTGGCCGATTCAACATATAGAATCAGCGTCGGGCCGTCGGTGAGAGGGAGAACTCTAATTGGCTGTTCAGTTTAGCGAACAATAAGAATAAGAGCAAAAGTGATGAAAGCAAGCAAAGAGGTCATGACGGCACAGACAGAAGTTATAATATTACATCATCTTACCTGAGCAACACTGCGCAAATATTTTCATAATAACATGAGCGGAGTGGAATAAAGAACGTGATCAGCGTGATTAAATGGTAATCAAGCGCTGCTTTGTTTATGGTTTGTATACCTGCAATCTTAGTTTCACTTTCCCTTTTTGAATGACGAATATATCTGCTTTAGACAGTTATCTCCTTTACACGCAGACGCAGAACGTGCGTGCTAGTTGACAGTCGCCTGTAGTTTTGCGTGTGCAAGCATATTTTTTTTCCCCCGACGCAGGCGACTGACTTCTCGTAAAATTGTCTTCATGACCAAAATGAACGTTACAGATTTCTTTGTAGCCACCATTTCAGTCCAGCATGTACTGCAGCTCGATTGATGATGTAAAACTCCGGGAGTTTTCTTGTGTGCATCCGTTTTTAACGCGTCTTGACTGTCGTACAGTCTGACATTAATGACAATGGAGATCTTACAGTGTGACATGGATTACAGCGAGGATCATGTTCGTACAGTCTGACAAGCAACAATCGTAAAGGACTATTTAAATCGTACAGTGTGCGCCCGGCTTTAGGGTGTGTTCCACCCTGTCCCAAACTATGATGGGCAACATCACAACTATGATGACAAAAAAACAGCTATGCTTGAGCATTCTGTCCTTTTTAGGGTCTCATCTTCCTGTTTTTGGTTCCTTTTACATGTCTTTGGTCCATGTTGCATTCATGTTTCATTCGAACTGCACCAGAGTTGAAAAGATGGGTCTTGTTCCACTTGTTTGGTGCGCACCAGGGTTCGGATGGCAGTGTTCACACTTATTCAAATGAACCGCACTAACAGAGCAATCACTTTCGTTCGTTTTAATCGAACCAAACATGCCAAGTGTGAACACTTGAGGTTGAAGTACTAAAATGGTCTAAACAAAAAGTACTAAATTCGGTGACTAATATCATCTCTATCACGATTACATGACTATGCAGTGTTGTGTCCTCATGAAAGTTTATCTTTTTCATGCATTTCAAAACCTGTTTAATTGTCTTCAATAAGATTGGGAAGCTTTTACTTGTTTAAATAGTTATGCTAGTATTCATTGTTGCTGTGAAATCGACCTTATTTTCAGCAAAAATAACTATATTTTACTTTATATATTTTGGGGGGAAAAAAAATACAATTTCACAATATAACACGATATAGTTTAGGGTCCAATTCTCACTATTAACTAGTTGCTTATTAGCATATTACCAGGATATTGGATGTTTATTAGTAATTATAAAGCATATATTAATTGCCTTATTCTGCATGATCATATTCGACATCCCTAAATCCTATCCAATACCTAAACTTAACAACTACCTTACTAACTATTAATAAGCAGTAATTAGGAGTTTATTGAGGAAAAAGTCATAGTTAATAGTTAGTTAATAGTGAGAACTGGACCCTTAACTAAAGTGTGACATGTTCTCCTTCTGGTTTGACCCAGACGCACATAAAGTCAACAGCACAAGTGATGTAATACAGGCCTCAGAGAGTTGAAGATCTGCTCTGTGGGTGAGCTGTAGCATCTGAGGATTATTTTTCAACAGGATGGAACCATGTCAGAACAGAGTGGCCCGTGCCAAAGGGCTGGCAGACAGAGAAAGCGAGGTTGGGGGAGACAACGAGTAGAGCAGAGATGAGGAGAGGTGTTGAGGGAAAGGATATCCGTCTCTGGTTTTCCGGCAGTGTTCACATCATTGTTTTACTAAAAAAATACAAACATACACACACACACAAAGAAGGCCAGTACGGAGGTACTGCAGACCTGTGCTGTATCACAGAGACCTTCAATCCTCACAAAACGAGGAGTGTGTCAATCAAACACAGGAACACTCCACACACCTGTCATAACCCCGCAAAATAACACCTTATTTTCCCTCAGCTGTGTAAACGGAAGAATCCGGAGAGATTTAGAAGAAACAGACGGCAGAATATGATGAGAAATCAAACCTCATCCTGGGAGAAAAAAAATGAAATACAGAGAACTCTAGACACTTCCTATATATCAAAAATACTGAAACTCTACCACTGGATGAACAAAAGGTAAGGGCGTTTTGGTAGTTAAACCACTGTTGCAAAGAGTAAAAAACTAAAGTGAACATCACTGTCTCTTTTTGCTTAATTCTCCTCCTGAGTAGTTTTCCCACTGTAAATAATGATGGTCTGAGATACAGTTCATGTGGACTGGAGTACGGTTTGCAGTGGGCATGAAATCAATCTGATCTAAACGGCAGAAGTCATAGTTTTCATCCTTTGATAGAATGTCCTTTAAAGACCCCCTGTTGTGAAAATCAAGTTTTTAATGTTGCTTCTACTCTGTTTCCTACCGTCACAAAAATGTAACCAATCCTGTCAACATGGAGGCGGGGCTTTTCTCCAAGGATTTTCTATGATGTTCAAAGCATTTCTAATGCTGCTGATTTTTAGAAGGCAGCTGTTTGACTCTGAGATGGCGAACGGGAACAAGGTTTGTGTAACATTGGCAACACATTATTAGCTGTTTGATAACGTAGTCAAGCCAAAGGCTAATCATATCAATTACCGTTAAGTGTCAGATGTTGTAGAGGGCATTACTTATTACACATTACATAAAACTCATTACGATTCTGATACATCGACTTATAGACAAGCGTATAATTTGCTCTTCTTCTGAAACAGTTTCTGGTTCAAACATATATGGCTGAATTAAACCAATATTTCCACTTGCCATTGTGTAGCATTTACTACAGCTGACTGAGTGGATCAGGAAATCTGAGCTGGAGTGATTGAGTGGAGGCGGGGACTCATTTGCATATTCATAGATTCACGTATATGCAAGGGTTTAGAGTTACATTCAAACTATTTTAAGGCATAAAAAAATATTTTCACAGGAAAAAAAAAACATATAAATATGTTATTTTGATGATCAAAGATGAGTTTTAAGGGATAAAATTATTGACTGCAGGGGGACTTTAAATTTAGTCAATATTTATATTAATAAATAACCAATAATAGGGCTCCACGAATAAATTGCAATTAACCTAAAATCGCGCTTAAACCGATTTGGCTTATTGCGATTATGAAATCTCAAAGTCTACAATTATTTTGAAGCATGGCTCTGTGATCAGTAGTAAATGCTGCTCCATCTTAAAGCACTGCGAATTTGAGTCGCTTTTAACGTGCGTTTGAAAAAGCAACAGGCGCCAAACATCTTTCAAAACATGAGCATTTATGAACCTCTTGTCCAGCAAGACAACATTTAATAACATGTTTTTACTCCAAACTCACTTCATAATATCAGTTCATAATGCAAACATATTACGCAGCGCCTGAAAATAGGCTGACTTCTGTCAGCATAACCAACGTGACAACCTGCTTGCACAGGGAGTGTGCTGGGGACTATTTTCAGGCGCTGCGTAATATCATTGCGCCTGCTGCACCCATGGTACGGCAGCAAAGTTCCTTGATTATTACACAGGAATGAGAATATGGTTCCTAGCCATATCGGCCTAGAAAATCGCAACTTTTCATTTTCCGTCGGACTTAGTACACGATGTAACTACAGAAGAGTCAAGTTTTAAATAGGAAAAATATTAAAACTCTTTGGTAATTTTTTTGAGCGAGATGCTAACGGTCTAATCAGATTCAATGATCTATGCTAAGCTATGCTAAAAGTGCTACCGCCAGACCCGGAAATCGGCTGAATGGATTCGAAAACAGTAAAACTCAACTGTTTAACTCTAGGGAAGTTGGAAAATTAGCCTATTTTCAAAAATAGTGGTGTGTTCCTTTAAGTGTTTGAAAACATCCTTCTGTGAGATGATGTGACTTCTTACACAGAATAAGGCACACAACATATTATTTCATTATTATTATTTCATAGTATTCTATACAGTGATAAATGCTATGTCGATTAGCACTGAAGTATAAATATACTTTATTATCATGAAAATACCTGAAAAGGCTTGAAGAACTCAGATAAACCATATATTGTCGTAGTCGTGTGTTTATAAGTCATGTTTAATCAATCAAAGCGTTTTAATCTTCTGTTTATTCAGCTACAGCGATATTAGGGTTAGGGATTTCCTGGAATGACGCGGCATTTATTGTACTTCTGCGCGGCATATTTGGAGTTTGTGAGCGCCCTCTGGCTTTCAGATGAAGCGTGCTTCACTGACAAGCTGCGCATAAAAAAGTAGCCTTTGCCAAATCGCATGCGGTTTAATTTCGATTAATCATGCAGCCCTAGCAAATAACGTCAAATTTTACTCCATTTTACTGAAATGACAAATAATTTTACAAAATTTACACCACAAAAAATTGGCAATAATCACAAATAAAACAGACAAATTATTATCCAAATATTTAAACATTAAAAAAAATAAAGAATGCATTTATACTGCTATGTTGAAAAAATTAAATTGTACTTTTTTATCACTTTGAAAAACGACCCCTAAGAAACATGTCCCATTTGGGTCAGGTGAACCCAAAACAAGGCAACTCACAACTAAAACTATTTAAAATGATTTTCAGTAACTAAAATAAAGCTGAAATAAAACAAACAAAAGAGAAACTTAACCTCAAAAAGTTAAAATGAAAATTTACTGAAGAAAACTGAAGTTTAAGTTGAAGTATTTACAATTACTACAATTATTAAAACTGAAAAAAAAAAATTAAGCTATATAGAAAAAAAACTAATAAAAATAACAAAAGCACATCAAATTACTAAAATAAAAATGAAAATATAAAAATAAAAGCTAATTCAAAATATTAATAATACTATAATAGCATATACATAATACTAAAATGATGCTGCAACACACTAACTAGTTGATTTTGGAATTATGTATGTTGTATTGCTATAATTATAAACGCTACTGCTTAAATTCACAGTGTGACAGCAGCTTAAGTCCCAACGAGTCCCATCAATGGCGTCAAGATGGACAAGCTGGCTAAGAATTGTCCTGCTTGTTTGAAAACACACATCTCAAACTACTACGGCCCCCTGGCATGTTTATTAGGCGGCAATATTGACTGCTGGATTGGGCGTAGGGGCCGCCCCGTGGGATTTACGGGGGCTTTTATCGATGTCATCTGCTGGAGTGGGGTGAGTGACATTTACAGGTAAATTCTCCCATGCAAGAGTCCATTACAATAACGCACAACCCATCCGCGGTCCCCCTGGTTCCCCCGTGCACGTGCTGACCACAACCCAGCTACCATCACAGAGACAATAAATCTAGCACACAGGGGCCAATGGCTCTGACCGCAGAGTTAACCTTACGTTCATGGAGAAAAGGGCCAGATTAGTCAGTCTGGACAAGATGGGCATAAAACTGACACACAGCAAAAACCATAGAAAAGACAAGTTGTTTTGAACCTGAGGGGAACTAAACGGTTATTTATTTAAACTGCTAAAATAAAAAAAGAAATGCTATGAATGAAGGCTGAAATTTATAGCAATTTTATCATAGTTAAAGTACCCCTATTATGCGATTTTAAAGGTTTTGTTTTGGAGGTCTCCTACAATAGGTTTACAAGCATCCAAGGTTATAATATACATTGCAGAATCACTGCTTTTCTTACAGTGTCTAAACTGATAAAGGATTCGGTCTCTCTAAATCCCTCCTTTACAAGAGTCTACTCTGCTCTGATTGGTCAGATGGCCCAGTCTGTTGTGATTGGTCTACCTCTTACAGCACGAGTTGGAAATGAAACGGCCATTACATATGATAGTCCTCATCCTTTATAGGTGCATGCAAAGTAAATTTGCTTTTGCAGTGCAGAAAACAGCGTCTTCTCGACATGTCGACAACATGAACCAAACTCTTTCAGGCCTTGGCTACAACTACAGTGTTTGAGGGTGGATCAAAATACTAAATACTGTAGACTGTTCACGAGCAGACAATGAAGGCCACAGGCTCACATTATGCAAATGTGTTACAAACCTACATAGGTTAGTGGAGGAAGTAAGACCGGAATTACTGACGACTTGTTTCAGGCAGTTCAGAATCGTTTTCTTTTCTTTTGGGAGACAATGGGTCCCTAATAATTGCGTACACTACTCGTATTTATACGCACTTTCATTTGAACTTCTCACAAAAACTTTCCGCCTAATTCACAACACATGCGTAATTTGTTCTTAACCTCCTTATAATGTTGATGAATTCGGAGTATTCTAAATGAGCGACCGTGTGCCTGAGGCACGTAATTTACATAAAACACACCCAAACCATGTCCATATAAGGGCTTTCCGTACACCCTTTTCTTTTATCACTCTCAGCAAACAAGTCAAAATATTTGTTACCGCCTGAGAGCACGCGCAACAAGATCCTCAAGCAATGCCAAGAGTGCATCCTCAAAACAAGTTTAAACGCAATAAACACC
Source organism: Coreius guichenoti (assembly GCA_039654105.1). Taxonomy (NCBI): domain Eukaryota; kingdom Metazoa; phylum Chordata; class Actinopteri; order Cypriniformes; family Gobionidae; genus Coreius; species Coreius guichenoti. Next base: position 11,503,893 of record CM077177.1, on the reverse strand, counting down.
TTTTAAACAGACATTACAGACCTCTGATTAGCCAGCTGTACATACGCGCATCTGTGTCTTTATGCAGAGCTACCTCGCAGCTTGAGCTATAACACAACTTTTCTTACTCTTGATACATGATAAGAGGAATAAGATATAAGAATAAGATACAATTTTAAACAGATATAGATCTAATATATATATGGCCCTTGTGGTCCGATCAAACAGACGAGCTACTGTAGCTCAAAAAAAGCTAAAAAAGCTGTTGCGCATGGGGCTGCATAGCCGCAGACCAGTTAGGGTGCCCATGCTGATATATATATATATACACATACATACACATACACACCAATCAATCATAACATTATGACCTAATATATGTCCTAATATTGTGTTGGTCCCCCTTTTGCTGCCAAAACAGCTCTGACCCGTCGAGGCATGGACTCCACTAGACCCCTGAAGGTGTGCTGTGGTATCTTGCACCAAGATGTTAGCAGCAGATCCTTTAAGTCCTGTAAGTTGCAAGGTGGGGCCTCCATGCGGTGGACAGGGGTCAGCATGGGCACCCTAACTGGTCTGCGGCTATGCAGCCCCATACGCAACAAACTGCGATGAACTGTGTATTCTGACACCTTTCTATCAGAACCAGCATTAGTTTTTTTTAAGCAATTTGAGCTACAGTAGCTCGTCTGTTTGATCGGACCACTCGGGCCAGCCTTCGCTCCCCACGTGCATCAATGAGCCTTGGCCGCCCATGACCCTGTTGCCGGTTCACCACTGTTCCTTCCTTGGACCACTTTTGATAGATACTGACCACTGCAGACCGGGAACACCCCACAAGAGCTGCAGTTTTGGAGATGCTCTGACCCAGTCGTCTAGCCATCAGAATTTGGCCCTTGTCAAACTCGCTCAAATCCTTACGCTTGCCCATTTTTCCTGCTTCTAACACATCAACGTTGAGGACAAAATGTCGGCTTGCTGCCTAATATTTCCCACCCACTAACAGGTGCCGTATGTAAGTACCGAGAATAAGTACATATAAATATAAAGTTCATTAGCCTTAAAGTACTGTAGTCTGCTTGCTGTTTCAGGGACGTAAAACACAGACAAGAAGGACCAAAGTGAAGTTTAACAGCAACAACATCCGTAGATCCAGTCTGAGCTGTCACTGCGAGAAAAACCCCATATGATCTGACAGGCTACAAAGACACTGTCATCAATTTTTACTAACATACATGATGAAGAAACTGTGTTTTGTGTGTTTGAGTTGTGGTATGAAAGAGGGGGGGATAGACACCTGACCCGTGCGTGTGTGTGTGTGTGTGAGAGAGAGAGAGAGAGAGAGAGAGAGAGAGAGAGAGAGAGAGAGAGAGAGAGAGAGAGAGAGAGAGAGAGAGAGAGAGAGAGAGAAGACTGTTCAAGTGCTGCTACGCAAATAAATTATTGAGAACCCTCTGCTGCACCACATCAAACCAGCAGAGAGACTGAGATATTCACTGCGGTACAGGGACAAGAGTGCCGTCATATCTGTTGAGCGCACACACACATACATTCATGCTTAGAAATACAGAGACAAACCGTCATTCCTCTTGTTCCAGCTCTTAAAGGAACAGTTCACCCAAAAATGAAATCCGTCATCATTTACTCATCTTTAATTTTTCTAAACCGGCAACGACTTTCAGGGTGTTTAGCAGTTTTATCTCTTTTCCATACAATGAAAGTGGATGGTGACCAAGGGCTGCCAAGCTCCATAAAGGACGAAAAAGCAAGATAAAAGAATGCCTGTGCACTATATCCCATGTCTTCTAAAGACATTTGATAGCATTGTGTGAGCAACAGACTGAAATTTAAGTTGTCACTTACTGAAAATGTAGCAAGACAGCCATGGTCACCATTTACTTTCATTGTATAGCAAAGTGCAGACTGGACATTCTGATATAAATAAATGTCCAACATGTTTCAAAAGACATAAGAGTGAATAAATGACAGAATAAGTGACATTTATGGCTTAGGAATCAAAATATATTCTGAATATATTTATTTACCTGTGAACACTGTTGTTTCCTACTGAACACAGTTCTGTAATGGCATTGTTTAGAGACCCAACACCATTTAACGGTGGTCTATATTAAAGAATATATACATTTAAAAAAATAATAATAAATTCATGATTTTCATATTTCACAGTTACTTTAACAATTGTTGCGTTATAAAACAACTAAACGATAGCATTTGTTATCACCACAGGAAAAGAAATGATGCTGTAGTTGAATTGAGAGTGCTAAATTATATAAAGACAATAAATAGCATTGTCCTTGCTGGTTGCACACTAATCCACAAACTAAATGACTCATATGAGAATAGTTAATGGAATAGTTAAGGAAACAGAACTGTTACATGGAATCAAAACCACCTTATTCAGCTCCTCAAATGACGATCCCATTTAATTCTCCCTAATGAGCAGGATCAATGCAATCTGCAGACGTTTCTGCGCTAATTTTAGGGGAAGACCTCTGCAAAATGGATTTAAAAGGGATAGTTCACCCAAAAATTTTGTTCTTACCCTCAAGTATGAGTTTTTCTTCTTCTGTTGAACACAGAAGAAGATATTTTGGCAACCAGACAGTTGACGTAGCCATTGACATCCATAAAAATACTACGGAAGTCAATGGCTACCGTCAACTGTCTGGTTACCAACATTCTTCAACATATCTTCTTTTGTGTACAACAGAAGACATAAACTCATACAGGTTTGGAACAACTTGAGGGTGAGTAAATGACAGTTTTTTTGGGTAAACAGAGCTGAAAGCATAGCAAGTCAAACAAGTCAAAATATCTTACAAACTTGCAAGCAAAGTGGATGTGTTGAACTAAATGACAGGAGTTATGATTCTGCGGAAATCAGTGTGCGCGGATTCCATGTGGGCTAATGAGTAACAACCTCGAGAGTCTTTCTTCTATAATTTTATTTCTTGGAAAAATATTTGTATAATAGTCCCATATTTTCCCAGCTAATGCTAAGGATAAGTCATTATGAGCCCATTGATAACTGCTGCTCTACAAGTCAGTGTTCCCCGTAACCTCGGGCCTCAAAGCTGCGGTCGGCCCCGCGCCAACACTCCGCTAAAGAGAGCGTGAGCTTTCAGCGGGCGGAATCAAATCCCAGCCAGTGTTTCAGTTCACATTAGGTGAATGACACTCACGCATATGCTTTGCTGAAAGTGCCAGAGGAGAAATCTGAATGATTCAGACCAAGCATGTGTGTGTGTGTGAGTGAAGAGAGTCTCGCAGCTCCTCACAGTGTGGGTGTGCGCTGAAAACACCGTACCCTCGGCAGGCGTCTAGATTGACTCTTTCCTGTAGGCTATAACGGGTAACATCTCTGATGTCATGAACTTGAGTGAGACACTAATGATGCCAATTTATTCACAACTACAGCTCTTACTTTATTATTCCACACTTGTTCCTTAAGGCCAACTGCAGTTTCCAGCGCAACCCGAGCTGGGATGTAGTAAACTGTGCTGCACAGGAAGTCCAACTCCATCCATTTGGTGGGACAGAGCACTTAAATAAACAAACTAATCTGAATTTAATTGTAAATTAACTCATTTTTTAAAGTCATGAAATCCATTTAACATTCATAATATGGTGTTTTTTCAAAGTGAAAACCATCTCCCAAATATTCCTACATCTGAAGGAATTCATCTTAGCAAAATTTAAGTCATTATTCACTGATAATTTCCCCCTTCAGCAAGCTGTTTAATACTTACACCGAATCACTGAATAAGTTAGTTCAACTTGAGAACTTGATAAGTCCGATCCACACAAACCATTCAGACCATAAGTGATTTATTGAAAAGATTCAAATCAAAATAACGTTTTGTAATAATGTTAGGACAAAACTACAATACTAGTAACGTGTAATAATGACAATACTACTTCTACCAATGAATGCAGATGTAAGGATTCGCAGTGACTAATTATATATATATATATATATATATATATATATATATATATATATATATATATACACACACACACACACACACACACACATACATACACACACATACATACACACGCAGTCTGCAAAATGTTAATTATTTTAACAAAATAAGAGGGATAATTGAAAATGCATGTTATTTTTATTTAGTACTGTCCTGAATAAGCTGTTTCAATTCACATAACAAACATGTTTATAGTCAACAAGACAAAATAATAGCTGAATTTATAAAAATAGCTGAATTTAAAAAAATCTGTTCAAAGGTTTACATAAACTTAGATTCTTAATACGGTGTGTCATTACATGGACGATCAACAACTGTTTTTTTGTTTTGTGATGGTTGCTCATGAGTCTCTTGTTTGTCTTGAGCAGTTAAACTGACCAACGTTCTTCAGGAAAAAAACCTCCAGGTCCCGAAAATTCTTCAGTTTTCCAGCATCTTTTGCATATTTGAAACTTTTCCAGCAGTGGCTGTATGATTTTGAGATCTTTTCAAACTGAGGACAATTGAGGGACTCAAACACAACGATTATAAAACGAGTGCAAACATTCACTGATGCTCCAGAAAGAAAACAATGCCAGGCGTGAAAACTTTTGAACCGGATAAAGATGTGTCCATTTTTTCTGATTTTGTTTAAAGATCATATTTTTTGGTACTGCACTTCAGACACTAAAGATACTTACATGTTTCTCAGAAGACAAAATAAGTCAAATTTACCTGATCTTCGAATTAAAAAAAGTTTTCACCCCCAGGCTCTTAATGCATCGCGTTTCCTTCTAGAGTATCAGTGAATGTCTGAACCTGTTTCACCAATCAGCATATTAGAATGATTTCTGAAGGATCATGTGAAAAGTTAGCTTTGTCATCAAAGGAATAAATTACATTTTAAAATATATGAAACTAGAACTATTATATTAAATTGTAATGCTATTTCACATTATTGCTGTTTTTACTGTATTTTTGATCCAATAATTGAGGCCTTGATGGGGTTTTTATCCTCCTGACTCCAAACTTTTGAACAGCAAATCCACCTTTTGTTCCACGTAAATAGAGTCTGATTTCATGTTGACTTTAAAAGGAGAACACTGTTTTGCAAATGAGTTCTGATGAAACACTTCATAGGAAGGCTGATATGATCGAATCAAAAAAGAAAAGCATCTCATAGCACAATTCATTTGTGTTCTTTTTAAGTTTCTCTGAGGCGGGGGGGCGGGGGACGGGAGGTTGTGAAGAGAGGAGGAGGATAAAAGGAAGGAACGAAATGATGGATAGAGCAGAGCGGGTGGCTGTGATTCACTGTTTTGTCACCTGCAGTGGGACTGACCTTCATCTCTCCCCAATCAGCCTATTTACTCAGCATCAACGCCTCTCTTTCACTGGAGTGGCTCAAATTATCAGTGCCATTATTCAAAAACGACAGCGGCGTGGCGATGCGACGAGATAGCTCTCAAACTCAACTCCATGAGCTCCGAGAGGGCATATTCACAACCGACCTACTGCTATCAAAGCAAAAAAAAAACACCCCTCAGGAAGACGGCGTTTGATTCGCAGCAACTTCGTGAGAAACGGAGCTTAGCATTTAATTAATTAAACTTAAAGCGCTGAGTCTGCCTGCGATTGGTCACGGCTCTTCCTTTTTGTCTGTTTTATTGCTTTTTTCACACCGACGTCATGTTTCAGGAGGTTTTTGCTCTGGCGGGGGCTTTAGCAAATCTGACACTAAATAAAATAGTGAAGTACAACCCGTAGCACATACTGCAGGCTTGTGGAAGTGTTCGGGTCATGGGCAGCACTGTTCAATTAAGCCTGCGGCTATTTGTGTGTGTGTACAGTAGCGCTCTCTCCTAACATTCTCCATTATATCTACAGTCCTCGCTGTCATATTTGATTTGCTGCACGATGAAACGGGGGGAGTGCGTCAGAGAGACTGTCAGTCACCACGGGAGAGAATGAGAATGCTAGAGAGAGAGAGAGAGAGATGGGGCAGAGAAAGAGAGCGCTTGAAAGGAACTGCAAGAGAGCAATGAAGATCTGCGCAGAGGGAGTCCGCATACGCTTTCGTCTTTGAAATAACTTCCAAACGCCTGGCCGCCACGGTCGCCGGCATTGTGTTACCCCACTGCGGCATCTGCATCCTATTAATACGAGCAAAAGAATCGCAATTACACTCTATTACTTCAGAAAAGCAGCGCAAGTAATTGATAGACTGGAACTCGGCCAAATGGCTGCTGTACCAATTAGAGGATCATCTTCTCCTGCTTTGTGCGAATATTTGAGGGCAAACATCTCACGCCATTTGCATGAGGTGTCATTTTGCTGCCAATGATTACAGAGTAGTAAAAGTCTTTCCCCACATAAAGTAAAACATCTGGTTTTTCCATATATTACGTATGTATTTATGCATTACTGTGTTTATGCATGTCAATCCAGGAGAGATGGTTTCACCTGGAAATATCTGAGGCAAGCCAGTCAAAACCACTCCTTCATTCATATTTATGCATATACCATGTGTTTTCCCCCCAAAAGCGACACGGTGTTATCACACTCAAAAATCATATTTCCCTGATAGGTAGGATGCTTATTAGAGGAGAGGATGCCTCGCAAGGTTTAAATGACAAGCTAACAAGCTTGAACAAGTCACAGTTGTTGTTAAAGCGTTCTGCGAGATGCTACAAAAGAGAACAGCGAGCCATCACCTGTTCACAACACCCACAACTAAACACTCTCAACAAATGCACACAGGTTTTTTTTATTATTATTATTTTTATTCTGTAAACAGGAATTTATTATGGCTCAAATCACAATTTTAAATAGATACTACTAGTTTGAAACATTCAATAATGCTATAGAGATTCATTCGATATTTAATTTATTTATTTTATTGGGCTGCATGACATATGGGACACTATTTTGTGTTCAGCTAAAATGATTTATATGTCCTAAAAAGTTTAAATTCATTTAAATAAATGTAAAAGTATTAAAATAAATATAAAACATTTTATTTATATATATATATATATATATATATATATATATATTATTTATATTTATATACACACACACACACACACACACACACATATATTATATAAACAAGCGATTAATTTGAAAGCACTAATATTATTATTATTATTATTTTATTTTTTTATTAATTAATTAAATATATATATATATATATATATAAAAAAGGCCTTTGAAGTTATCTGCTATCAACCTAATATTTTGGAACATTTAAAAACTAATTAAATTTGTTAATTTTGCTAATTTACTAAAATAATAAACTAAATTTGCTAATTCAATCATTTCAAACTGCCTATTGTTAATTGTGGTTTCCATTTCAGGAACAGAAAAATGTGTTTCTGACAAACAACGCAATTTCAGTCTTTTGTCTTGTTTTTACTTTGTGTAGACAGTCAGATTAATTCAAACCCTTAATTTGACCATTCTGATGAAGTGAAGACGAATCAACATCAGATAATAGAGGAACAATATGGATTGTAAAGCTCTGAGACATTAAGCATCTCATACAAATCAGTTAACCCATTTGTATTGGCAAATGCCCTGCAAAACAAACGTAAAAACAAAGTGCTGACGCTAAATAATTGAGGTTTTACATGCATTTTGTTCTACATTCATTTCAGATAATGCTAGATCTGGCTCAGCAGAAAACAACCAGTCTGAAGCTCTACAGCGGGTCTAGCTGCTCGTTCTGTTGACAACGCTTTCAAGAAACCTGCCACCAGTAATTCATCCAGGGTCGACCGCTTCCACCCGCTTCTTCTGCAGAGCTAGTAGCCTCATTCTTCAAAATATGCTAAGTCTGAAATTCCACCTTAATTGTGGATTACGGTGGGGGAAAAGGAAGCAGAGAGGATTTAGATGGAAAGAGAGAGAAGACACTGTCAAGCCCTGGGCAGGAACGTATGCAAACATGGTGGATCCACGAAGCTGACAGCTGCTTTGATAATATACAATATTTTGTTGGCTCACTGCAAAACAAGACTCACCTGACATCCGTACTTACTCTGCTAATGCCTGATAGACTTTCATCGCACACACACTCTTCGAAACCTCATTTCCTCACAATTATGTAACTCCCTCACACAGTTACGCACAAACACACACCCTTTGGGCTATTAACAAAACCTCTGCATGTTTGATCTTTGACACCTCAAATCTTGTTTTAACCGCTAAACGGCACAGCTGCAATCAATTAGCGGCTGCGCGCTACCTCCAGCTGATAGCGAGGAAAAGCTCCTGCGCTTGGCAGGCACTGCTCTCCCTCTGGTACGGGGTGGAGCGGGGCTCTAATGGGACCCAGCCGCCACACTCGCGCCTTCCCACAAGACTTCTGCTGTGTGTGTATTTGCAGCAGACATGAGGAGGAGAACGATCCGGCCCCAGCGTCTCACGGTGCTGACATCGTGACGGGGAGGTTGGTGCGATTCTGACAGCTGGCCCGGAGAGACTGCGGCAAAGGAAAAGCCGGACGATTAAACGTCTTAACTCAGACAACAGGGCCCGATTGCTAACGGATTTTCAGATATGATCTCTGTGAGCTTCAGCAATGGACAAGAGGCGGACAAGAGGTCTGGTTTGTTAGACAAGAAAGACATGGTAAGCAAGAATGCAAACACATGCTGCTTATGTGCAGTACTGTAAACAACCTCTAGGGGACCTTTTCAAATGTATGTGGATTTAACTACCAATAGGCTTTATGCCGAACGTCACATGAACAAACAACAAAACTGGTCTCATCGCATCCGCTTGTCGGAGAAAGTGTTAACGGCAGTACGAACTGACTGTGATATCTATGGACTTTTAAGGTAATCAGCTAACCTAGCTAGTTTTTTTTGCATTGTTGCCATTTTATTCAATTTAAATATTTCAATGTTAGTGAGAAGAAGAAAAATAAAAAAAACTTACCTACCTACAGAAAAATAGACAGAACAAAGGACAAAACATTAGAAACAACGACAGACAAAACAATAGAAAGAACGATAGATAGAATGATAGACAAAACAATGGAAAGAACGATAGATAGAACAATAGAAAGAACGATAGATGGAACGACAGCCAAAACAATAGAAAGAACGATAGATAGAACGACAGACAAACCAATAGACTGAAAGATAGATAGAACAATAGACAAAACATTAGAAAGAACGATAGACAAAACAATAGAAAGAACGATAGAACAATAGACAAAACAATAGAAAAAAAACAATAGATAGAACGATAAACAAAACAATAGAAAGAACGATAGAACAATAGACAAAACAATAGAAAAAAAACAATAGATAGAACGATAAACAAAACAATAGACTGAACGATAGATAGAACGACAGATAGAACGATAGACAAAACAACAGACAAAACAATAGACTGAACGATAGGCTGAACGACAGACTGAACGACAGACTGAACGATAGACTGAACGATAGACAAAAAAATTGAAAGAACGATAGATAGAACGATAGACAAAACATTAGACAGAACGATAGATAGAACGATAGACAAAAAAATAGACAGAACGATAGACAAAACATTAGACAGAACGATAGATAGAACGATAGACAAAACATTAGACAGAACGATAGACAAAACAATAGACAGAACGATAGATAGAACGATAGACAAAACATTAGACAGAACGATAGATAGAACGATAGACAAAACATTAGACAGAACGATAGACAAAACAATAGACAGAACGATAGATAGAACGATAGACAAAACATTAGACAGAACGATAGATAGAACGATAGACAAAACATTAGACAGAACGATAGATAGAACGATAGACAAAACATTAGACAGAACGATAGATAGAACGATAGACAAAACATTAGACAGAACGATAGATAGAACGATAGACAAAACATTAGAAAGAACGATAGATAGAACGATAGACAAAACATTAGACAGAACGATAGATAGAACGATAGACAAAACATTAGAAAGAACGATAGATAGAACGATAGACAAAACATTAGACAGAACGATAGATAGAACGATAGACAAAACATTAGACAGAACGATAGATAGAACGATAGACAAAACATTAGACAGAACGATAGATAGAACGATAGACAAAACATTAGAAAGAACGATAGATAGAACGATAGACAAAACAATAGACAGAACGATAGAACGAAAGACAAAACATTAGACAGAACGATAGATAGAACGAAAGACAAAACATTAGACAGAACGATAGATAGAACGAAAGACAAAACATTAGACAGAACGATAGATAGAACAAAAGACAAAACAATAGACAGAACGATAGAACGATAGACAAAACAATAGACGGAACGATAGATAGAACGATAGACAAAACATTAGACAGAACGATAGATAGAACGATAGACAAAACAATAGACAGATCGATAGATAGAACGAAAGACAAAACATTAGACAGAACGATAGATAATAGCATGCTCACAGATGAGAGGCTGTTGATAAGAAGTACTAGAGGAATCAGCAGGAAGCCTCTGCTCACATATGAAAGCTTTACAGCAGGGTTTAACTACATGCTGCAGTCGGTATGATCTCGACATGGCTGTGCTTTTTTATTATGAGAGTTAATGAGCAGTGGCGTAAAGCCTGAAGAGAGATCTTGGGGGCGGAGACACAGCGAGAATCCAGCGCTATCCTACCATCTCACAAGGGAGCCTCCTGATCCTCAACCCGGCCTGCACCACAGGATCCATTTTACAACACAACTACTGCCGCATTCACCCACACAATCACCCCAGAGTCACATCAGGACTGATCGGCCATTGTTCAATCCTCAGTAGATGGAGTAACTTGTGTAGCCTAAGAACTGAGCTGGTACCCAAAAAGGTTGTATGTTCAAATCATGAGAGTGCATACAAACTAAAGGGTACATTTAGCAAATCACAATGAAAACTAAGCATACGCCACTTTGGATAAAATTTTGTGCATCATTTGTATTGGACCACATGGGTCAGGTGATGAGAGATCAGCAACATTTCATGAAGTGAGAAACTGTCCACAAGCCAAACATTCATCTACTTTATTATTGTGCACTATTCCGACAGATTATTTCCGACCCTGTTCCAACTAGTCTCAAAACACTGCAATGTCTCATTTGGGGCACACATGTAATATTCTTCACTATATGTCCAAAGTACCAGATAACTAATCTTTGAGTTGTCATGATGCTTTTAACAGGTCTAGAGCCAATAGATATAAATGTCACTGCAGTGGAAATGTCTTGATTTTTCAAAGGGGTCATATACAATATCCTATGCTGTCAATGACTTAGAAGTAGGGCTGCACAATGAATCGAAACTGTAAAATTACATATATATGTACAATTTATAAAAATAAAAAAAACATTTTAAAAAATCAAAAAAAAAATTTTTTAAATTTTGGTTGTATATCGGTTCTGTCTTTTGTTTTGTCTATCATTCTTCCTATCATTCTGATCAGTATACATTATATATATATATATATATATATATATACACACACACACATATACATACATACATACATACATACACATATACACATATATATATACACATACATACATACATACATATACATATACAAACCCGATTCCAAAAAAGTTGGGACACTGTACAAATTGTGAATAAAAACAGAATGCAATGATGTGGAAGTTTCAAATTTCAATATTTTATTCAGAATACAACATAGATGACATATCAAATGTTTAATCTGAGAAAATGTATCATTTTAAGGGAAAAAGAAGTTGATTTTAAATTTCATGGCATCAACACATCTCAAAAAAGTTGGGACAAGGCCATGTTTACCACTGTGTGGCATCCCCTCTTCTTTTTATAACAGTCTGCAAACGTCTGGGGACTGAGGAGACAAGTTGCTCAAGTTTAGTAATAGGAATGTTGTCCCATTCTTGTCTAATACAGGCTTCTAGTTGCTCAACTGTCTTAGGTCTTCTTTGTCGCATCTTCCTCTTTATGATGCGCCAAATGTTTTCTACGGGTGAAAGATCTGGACTGCAGGCTGGCCATTTCAGTACCCGGATCCTGCTTCTACGCAGCCATGATGTTGTAATTGATGCAGTATGTGGTCTGGCATTGTCATGTTGGAAAATGCAAGGTCTTCCCTGAAAGAGACGACGTCTGGATGGGAGCATATGTTGTTCTAGAACTTGGATATACCTTTCAGCATTGATGGTGCCTTTCCAGATGTGTAAGCTTCCCATGCCACACGCACTCATGCAACCCCATACCATCAGAGATGCAGGCTTCTGAACTGAGCGCTGATAACAACTTGGGTTGTCCTTGTCCTCTTTAGTCCGGATGACATGGCGTCCCAGTTTTCCAAAAAGAACTTCAAATTTTGATTCGTCTGACCACAGAACAGTTTTCCACTTTGCCACAGTCCATTTTAAATGAGCCTTGGCCCAGAGAAAACGCCTGCGCTTCTGGATCATGTTTAGATATGGCTTCTTTTTTGACCTATAGAGTTTTAGCCGGCAACGGCGAATGGCACGGTGGATTGTGTTCACCGACAATGTTTTCTGGAAGTATTCCTGAGCCCATGTTGTGATTTCCATTACAGTAGCATTCCTGTATGTGATGCAGTGCCGTCTAAGGGCCCGAAGATCACGGGCATCCAGTATGGTTTTCCGGCCTTGACCCTTACGCACAGAGATTGTTCCAGATTCTCTGAATCTTTGGATGATATTATGCACTGTAGATGATGATAACTTCAAACTCTTTGCAATTTTTCTCTGAGAAACTCCTTTCTGATATTGCTGCACTATTTTTCGCCGCAGCATTGGGGGAATTGGTGATCCTCTGCCCATCTTGACTTCTGAGAGACACTGCCACTCTGAGAGGCTCTTTTTATACCCAATCATGTTGCCAATTGACCTAATAAGTTGCAAATTGGTCCTCCAGCTGTTCCTTATAGGTACATTTAACTTTTCCGGCCTCTTATTGCTACCTGTCCCAACTTTTTTGGAATGTGTAGCTCTCATGAAATCCAAAATGAGCCAATATTTGGCATGACATTTCAAAATGTCTCACTTTCAACATTTGATATGTTATCTATATTCTATTGTGAATAAAATATAAGTTTATGAGATTTGTAAATTATTGCATTCCTTTTTTATTCACAATTTGTACAGTGTCCCAACTTTTTTGGAATCGGGTTTGTATATATATATATATATATATATATATATATATATATATATATATATATATATATATATATATATATATATATATATATATATACACACACACACACATATATACATATACACACACACACATACATATATACATACATATATACATACATATATACATATATACATATATATACAGTATATATATATATATATATATATATATTAGAGCCCGACCAATATGGGTTTTTGGGGGCCGATAACGATACCGATATTAGGGAGTAAAAAATGGCAGATATCGATATATCGCCCGATATTCTTTGTGTATATCATCGTACAGTACCAGTCAAAAGTTTGGACACACTTTCCCAGTGGTGTGTTCAAACTTTAGACTGGTACTGTATATAGAATGCAGTATATACATAATATACATACATTATACATAAATACAACAGACAAACATACAAATGAAAAACAGTTATTTTCAGGTTTTTCATGTAGGTCTAAACTAGATTTTCAGGTACAGAAATAGTAATCAAATGTAAAATATCACTTCATAATCTTCAGTGTATAAATATAGATTAACCCTTATTAAAGTTATTCAGTCAAGAGCCGTTAGTGATTTTTTTTTTCTGTCTTTTGTTATCTCATCTTTGATGAGAAAACACTTCCCTGCCATTGACAAGATTTTTCCGTGTTTTCACTGTTATACGCTATTACACATCTCCTGAACGAGTACAGAATCTGATCAAAACACATGCGAAGAAGAGGCAGGAACGAGCGATCGTTTATAAGCTGATGCATATGTAAAATAATGCGATCATCAGCATTAAACAGCATATAAGTCAAAACTGCCTAAAGTTATTGAATGAAATGTTGACCCAGGACGAGCTACAGGACTGTGAAGCTTTGGGGATGTTGATGGACTCCATCTGTGTTTTGACCATTGTTCTGAATCCCATCTGTATGTAAGTTAGTCGCGATTTTCTCAGCTTTTTTCTCAAAATGTTGCTTTTTTCATGAAACTTACTCACATTCAAGTGTTGATAAAAAAAAGAATACATGAAGCTAGAATAAAACAGAGTTCTTTCTTTTGATATATTACATGTTCAGATATTCATACAACAAGATATTCTGTGGGCCATGAAACTTGTGAAAATGACCAAAAACGCTGGCGGTAACTGGCAAATTTCATGTTTACGTTTACTTAACCTACTATGTTTACGATGATACTCGACAAGACCGGCATTTTGACATAATTTTGTTTGAATATTCGCTCACTGTGAGACGCGTGGGCGTGCGTTCATATCGGTGGTATGTCGGCGGCATATACGCCGATGCCGATATATCTGCGACAGGCTCATATTGGCCGATAAAAACGGCAGACCGATAAATCGGTCGGGCTCTAATATGTATATGTATATGTACAGTGGGGAGAACAAGTATTTGATACACTGCCGATTTTGCAGGTTTTCCTACTTACAAAGCATGTAGAGGTCTGTAATTTTTATCACAGGTACACTTCAACTGTGAGAGACGGAATCTAAAACAAAAATCTAGAAAATCCCATTGTATGATTTTTAAATAATTAATTTGCATTTTATTGAATGACATAAGCATTTGATCACCTACCAACCAGTAAGAATTCCGGCTCTCACAGACCTGTTAGTTTTTCTTTAAGAAGCCCTCCTGTTCTCCACTCATTACCTGTATTAACTGCACCTGTTTGAACTCGTTACCTGTATAAAAGACACCTGTCCACACACTCAATCAAACAGACTCCAACCTCTCCACAATGGCCAAGACCAGAGAGCTGTGTAAGGACATCAGGGATAAAATTGTAGACCTGCACAAGGCTGGGGTGGGCTACAGGACAATAGGCAAGCAGCTTGGTGAGAAGGCAACAACTGTTGGCGCAATTATTAGAAAATGGAAGAAGTTCAAGATGACGGTCAATCTCCCTCGGTCTGGGGCACCATGCAAGATCTCACCTCGTGGGGCATCAATGATCATGAGGAAGGTGAGGGATCAGCCCAGAACTACACAGCAGGACCTGGTCAATGACCTGAAGAGAGCTGGGACCACAGTCTCAAAGAAAACCATTAGTAACACACTATGCCGTCATGGATTAAAATCCTGCAGCGCACGCAAGGTCCCCCTGCTCAAGCCAGCGCATGTCCAGGCCCGTCTGAAGTTTGCCAATGATCATCTGGATGATCCAGAGGAGGAATGGGAGAAGGTCATGTGGTCTGATGAGACAAAAATAGAGCTTTTTGGTCTAAACTCCACTCGTCGTGTTTGGAGGAAGAAGGATGAGTACAACCCCAAGAACACCATCCCAACCGTGAAGCATGGAGGTGGAAACATCATTCTTTGGGGATGCTTTTCTGCAAATGGGACAGGACGACTGCACCGTATTGAGGGGAGAATGGATGGGGCCATGTATCGCGAGATCTTGGCCAACAACCTCCTTCCCTCAGTAAGAGCATTGAAGATGGGTCGTGGCTGGGTCTTCAGCATGACAATGACCCAAAACACACAGCCAGGGCAACTAAGGAGTGACTCCGTAAGAAGCATCTCAAGGTCCTGGAGTGGCCTAGCCAGTCTCCAGACCTGAACCCAATAGAAAATCTTTGGAGGGAGCTTAAAGTCTGTATTGCCCAGCGACAACCCGAAACCTGAAGGATCTGGAGAAGGTCTGTATGGAGGAGTGGGCCAAAATCCCTGCTGCAGTGTGTGCAAACCTGGTCAAGAAATACAGGAAACATATGATCTCTGTAATTGCAAACAAAGGTTTCTGTACCAAATATTAAGTTCTGCTTTTCTGATGTATCAAATACTTATGTCATGCAATAAAATGCAAATTAATTACTTAAAAATCATACAATGTGATTTTCTGGATTTTTGTTTTAGATTCTGTCACTCACAGTTGAAGTACCTATGATCAAAATTACAGACCTCTACATGCTTTGTAAGTGGGCAAACCTGCAAAATCGGCAGTGTATCAAATACTTGTTCTCCCCACTGTATATGTATGCATGTATATGTATATATTATATACAGTGGGGAGAACAAGTATTTGATACACTGCCGATTATATGCCGAATATATACACTCACCTAAAGGATTATTAGGAACACCTGTTCAATTTCTCATTAATGCAATTATCTAATCAACCAATCACATGGCAGTTGCTTCAATGCATTTAGGGGTGTGGTCCTGGTCAAGACAATCTCCTGAACTCCAAACTGAATGTCAGAATGGGAAAGAAAGGTGATTTAAGCAATTTTGAGCGTGGCATGGTTGTTGGTGCCAGACGGGCCGGTCTGAGTATTTCACAATCTGCTCAGTTACTGGGATTTTCACGCACAACCATTTCTAGAGTTTACAAAGAATGGTGTGAAAAGGGAAAAACATCCAGTATGCGGCAGTCCTGTGGGCGAAAATGCCTTGTTGATGCTAGAGGTCAGAGGAGAATGGGCCGACTGATTCAAGCTGATAGAAGAGCAACTTTGACTGAAATAACCACTCGTTACAACCGAGGTATGCAGCAAAGCATTTGTGAAGCCACAACACGCACAACCTTGAGGAGGATGGGCTACAACAGCAGAAGACCCCACCGGGTACCACTCATCTCCAGTACAAATAGGAAAAAGAGGCTACAATTTGCACGAGCTCACCAAAATTGGACATTGAAGACTGGAAAAATGTTGCCTGGTCTGATGAGTCTCGATTTCTGTTGAGACATTCAGATGGTAGAGTCAGAATTTGGCGTAAACAGAATGAGAACATGGATCCATCATGCCTTGTTACCACTGTGCAGGCTGGTGGTGGTGGTGTAATGGTGTGGGGGATGTTTTCTTGGCACACTTTAGGCCCCTTAGTGCCAATTGGGCATCGTTTAAATGCCACGGCCTACCTGAGCATTGTTTCTGACCATGTCCATCCCTTTATGACCACCATGTACCCATCCTCTGATGGCTACTTCCAGCAGGATAATGCACCATGTCACAAAGCTCGAATCATTTCAAATTGGTTTCTTGAACATGACAATGAGTTCACTGTACTAAAATGGCCCCCACAGTCACCAGATCTCAACCCAATAGAGCATCTTTGGGATGTGGTGGAACGGGAGCTTCGTGCCCTGGATGTGCATCCCACAAATCTCCATCAACTGCAAGATGCTATCCTATCAATATGGGCCAACATTTCTAAAGAATGCTTTCAGCACCTTGTTGAATCAATGCCACGTAGAATTAAGGCAGTTCTGAAGGTGAAAGGGGGTCAAACACAGTATTAGTATGGTGTTCCTAATAATCCTTTAGGTGAGTGTATATATATATATATATATATATATATATATATATATATATATATATATATATATATATATATATATATAGATAGATAGATAGATAGATAGATAGATAGATATAGATAGATATAGATAGATAGAGTTGCTAGGTGGGGCCTCCATGGATCTGACTTGTTTGTTCAGCACATCCCACAGATGCTCGATTGGAATGCGATCTGGGGAATTTGGAGGCCAAGTCAACACCTCAAACTTGTGGTGCTCCCCAAACCATTCCCGAACCATTTTTGCTTTGTGGCAGGGTGCATTATCGCGCTGAAAGAGGCCACGGCCCAAAGCATCACACTGCCTCCGCCGGCTTGCCTTCTTCCCATACTGCATCCTGGTGCCATGTGTTCCCCAGGTAACCGACGCACACGCACCCGGTCATCCACGTGATGTAAAAGAAAAGTTGATTCCTCAGACCAGGCCACCTTCTTCCATTGCTCTGTGGTCCAGTTTTGATGCTCACGTGCCCACTTGTTGGCACTTTCGGCGGTGGATGGGGTCAGCATGGGCACCCTGACTGGTCTGCGGCTATGCATCCCCATACGCAACAAACTGTGATGCACTGTGTATTCTGACACCTTTCTATCAGAACCAGCATTAACTTCTTGAGCAATTTGAGCTACAGTAGCTCGTCTGTTTGATCGGACCACACGGGCCAGCCTTCACTCCCCACGTGCATCAATGAGCCTCGGCCGCCCATGACCCTGTCACCGGTTCACCACTGTTCCTTCCTTGGACCACTTTTGATAGATACTGACCACTGCAGACCGGGAACACCCCACAAGAGCTGCAGTTTTGGAGATTATAATAAAACAGCCACAGTTAGTTTAGCGGTTCCCAATATTTTTATTATTATAATTATAATACTTATTTAGTTTTATATTAGTTCTTACATTTTCTTAAATACTTGATTTTTCTTAGTTCTCAGTAATATTTCTTATTTTGTTTTTATTTAGTAATTTTTATATTGTTATTCAGTAATAATAATAATAATAATAATAATAATAATAATAATAATAATAACAACAACAACTTTTTATTCATTATTATTATTATTATTATTATTATTATTATTATTATTATTAGTAGTAGTAGTAGTAGTAGTAGTAGTAGTAGTATTTTATAGCCATATTGATATGTAAATCACAAAATTATGCAATGCAAACATTAAATTTTTTTAATCGCCCTTTAAAACGCAATTGTAATTTTTATTATTTTATTATATTTATTATTTAAATCGTAAATAGATTTTTTCCCCAAATTGTGCAGACCTTAGAAGGATGAATAAATTGTTCATTTCATATCACAATGATACTCTACAAGCCGTCTCCACACCATAACTCAAGTGAAATGCATGGAATTGGATGGATGTTAGTGCGATATCTCATGCAGGACGCAACAGCCCTGTACGTTCTTGTATGAAGACGTACACGCTACTAATTTATATTTATAGCATGAAAAGAGAAGCCTCTGTCATCCTACAGTCAGACAACTCAAGGATAGTCTGCCACACCAAAACAAAGAGCAGGCAATTCGGCCTCGAAATGACAGGAAGGCCATGTGGGCACCCACCTCAATATTCTACATTTTTATTGCTTCGACTTCGCTGAGAGTTTGTCTCTTTCACTCGGTCTGAAAGTTAGCTTCTCTCCTCCGCCTGTGCAAAATGAACTATTTAACCTCTTCACAAAGCAGTCTATGCTTTTCTTTACCTTTCTTTAAAGGTTTTCGCCCTCTTTCTTTCTTTAATTTAGTGAATATTTTTAATGCGTTTTTTAAATAAAGTCAAACTTAATATTCATCCAGTGCTTATCACTGTTTCTTTGCAAAGCAGGCCATAAATATTAATGAGGAGTTTTGCGTGGACCTGAAAGAGTAGGCTACGCATCGTCTTTCTCTGTTAAGAAAGGGGGGTTTATCACAAATAAAAACCCCTGGGTAATTTTTCACAGAAATAATTGCCCTGCATGTGGTAAATGGTGTTATTTTCTGGTATTTAAAACTTTGGCAGGGCTCCCCATGTAATGATTTGCTGGCTGCGGAAAGCACTGGCATGTAGACAGAGTGAGCCAGGCCGAGCGCGCGTCAGAGTGGGAACCGCTAAACTAACTGTGGCCGTTCGGCTGGAAGGGTTCTGGAAAAGAAAAGAAAAAAAAAAAAACAACAGGAAAGCTGGTCTCCGGCAGTACTGCTCTATTGTGGCTAGATCCATCTCACGGAAATGGAAGAGAGGTCATGAGGACACGTCCGAAGCTCTGAACTACAGCATACTCTCCATTTCTTGTTTGACAAAATGAAACGTGGATGCAAAAGAGGAGATGCTACACAAGCAGCTGAGGGAGTCCAAATATTCACAAGCACACTATTTGCTTTTCAAGTCAAAGTCAACATGAAATCAAAACTGACCATATGCACTTTCTTATTTTGAACGATCAATGCATGTTACTCCAAAGAAAACAAATATTCTTCATAATCTTGGGATTCATACATTTAAAATGTAAATTGAATATGACACACCGCATAGGAAAGTTAATTGGAATTTGAATTGGAATGACAGTTAGAATTTACACAGGCAATGCATTCTGGGAAATGAAGTGTTGTTTTTTTGTATCTATCCATCTGTCTGTCTGTCTGTCTGTCTGTCTGTCGATCTGTCTATCTTCCAACTTTAAGATGTCTTCCACTTTTTTCACAACTTGGAAGGAAGGCTTTTTTTTTTGCCGACATTCAATGTTTGCTTTGACACACTTGTTTTACTTTTAGTTTAAAATTACATGTACTTCCTAACATTGAAATTCTGATTCTTCCTTGCATTCCAAATTCAATTTAAATTTAAGAACTTAATTAGAATTTAAAAGGCATTCTCAATTCAAAGAACGGTGCTCAACCCTATACAATCCAATAAATCCCAGATGGATAAAACAATTTTTTTCGTTTCAAATCCTGTTACACCCAGAAATATGTCACATTAGTCCAATTGGTTGCAAATGCCATGTTTTGTTCTTTTAGATGTTCTCAGCAAAAGATAAGCTACAGTATTTCTCCTAGTGAACCAGCATTAATGCTACAGGAAGTGCAGATGAAGAGGAAGGTACAAGAACAGATGAGTGCAAAGCCTTTCACTCAGGTGGCCAGACTGATGCCAGGACGAGACTCATTACAACATTTGTCAGCAGTGCCGCTCTTACTTGGATGGCGTACAAAACACGCAGCCCAAATCACGCATAGGAGCTCGGCTTGGCTGAAGGCCCTGATGAACATCAGGCACTCTGAGAGAGAGAGAGAGAGAGAGAGAGAGAGAGAGAGAGAGAGAGAGAGAGAGAGAGAGAGAGAGAGAGAGAAAGAGAGAGAGAGAGAAAGAGAGAGAGAGAGAAAGAGAGAAAGAGAGAGAGAGAGAGAGAGAGAGAGAGAGAGAGAGAGAGAGAGAGAGAGAGAGAGACGCCTGATGACCTTCAGTGAATGTCACTGTAAAACGCAGAGGAAATTAATACAGGAGAACGCAGAGCCACAGAAGCTGGTGGAAAGACTGCGGACTGGTCCACACGGCTAATGACGGCCACACTCAGGTCCTGAGCTTCTCTTTCATCATGCGCCGCTCAAATTAAAGCAAATGTGATTCTAATCGCAATTAGTCTGCAAGTATTAAAATTTCGCCCTGTCCGTCCTCCAATCTACACATTCGGTCAAACCGCCAATTTGCTCTTGATTGAAGATCGCGATCTCGAGTCACGGCGAAGCACTTATGTTGGGCAAACACTGATTCAGCCACAAACCACCCCAAACTCTGGAAATCAGATGATTAGAGCATGTTGGCTCCGAGGGGTCTCTCGGTGGAGCTTTATCTCGCTGACCCTGCTGATTTTCATTAAAGATATCAGTAAAATTGTTGTTTTGAAATGAAAAGTCCAAGTGCTTGGCACACAGTTCTAGTTTAATTTCCTGTTGTTTTGGAAGCTTCCAGGGAAAACAAGAGTGTTGACGCGTGAGACAGGCTCCTGTTATCAGGTGACACAGGATGCTGGGAGGAAAGTGGCGAGCGCACTTCTAAACGTGACTGAAACTACAGCATTTCCAGTAG
Source organism: Coreius guichenoti (assembly GCA_039654105.1). Classification (NCBI taxonomy): domain Eukaryota; kingdom Metazoa; phylum Chordata; class Actinopteri; order Cypriniformes; family Gobionidae; genus Coreius; species Coreius guichenoti. Next base: position 11,482,312 of record CM077177.1, on the reverse strand, counting down.
ACTACAGTATTTATAACTAAACCATTGTTTATGTTGTGTGCTATTCCAAAATGCTAGTTTACGGAAGATCGCTAAAGAAAAAAATGAGTAGGTGATTTCAGGTGATTTTTAGATACAGCAACTGCTGGCTATTTGACAAAATTCAGCTTTATGCAAATGAGCAGCAGTGGACATCAGTGATAGGGCATTCAAGTAGGGACACCTGTTAGTAAACCAACAGTACAGCAACTTGGCCACATTTACTGGCTTATTCGCTGTCAGTGTGAACTACTATATTTTTCTATCTTATGCTAAACAAAAAGGATTTTGGATGGAATTTGGTGCACAAATTAAGAGAAATAGTCAACACACATTTTGCTTAATCAGAATCAGTAACTTGTAAATATATCAACACAAAAGCACACTGCAACTAACTAACATAGCAACACAAAGGCAAACATTTTTTATTAATTATAAAATAAAATTTAACTACTATGTACTTACATCAAAAAAATAAGTACAATGTACTTATTGTGTTCATTTTGTATTGCAAAACACTTTTACTGATATTGAGGTGGGATACGGGTAAAGTTAAGGACAGGTGTGGTGGTATGGGTAAGTTTAATAGTGGGGTTAGGTGTAAGGGAAGTGTCAACAGTGTAATTATGATTGTAACTACAGAATGTTATTAATTTTTAAAATGTAAGTAAAATGTAAAACCATTTATGTACACAATAAGTGCACTGTATGAAATGATTAAATGTTAGTACATAGTAGTTAAAGCCACTTAATATAAAGTGGGACCAAATGTATTATTAAATAATTGTTTTTGCTTATACAATGAAAGGCAATGAGGTCCAAAATTTATTTTCATTCTATGGACATTTTTTTTTTTTTTTTTTAAATATCTTCTTATGCGTACCAAAATTACACGCATTTTGAAGCATATCTTCAATTGTACATTGTTATTTGCATTTGTAATGAACGCTCTCCTCTGTTAAAAACAGTCTGGACTTTAGTAGCTAAACTTCAGAATCACAAAGAAAACTGCAGATATTCAACAATACACCCTTGTAATTCTTTACACCGACCTCTTAGACATCTCATCTCTCTTGTTCTTACATCCTCGTATGAGACTTAAGTAAATTAAACTTGAAGGAATCCGAAGCCAGCCATTGATAATGACAGGAAAATTGTACTTTGACCAGGAAACGGACACATGCATTCAACTGTCTGCGGCCGTGGATACGAGCAGCAAATTTCAGTGTGCAGTAATGTACATACTAATTAGCGGAGAGGCAGCGGAATCCTGGCTAGCATGTTAAATCTGCTACATGACAGAATAATTTGACTCCTTAAAAGGATTATGCAAATTAGCGCTCATCACAGCATAGGAAGACTGAAAAAAGGTGACAGATAATTTATACATAATACACCTTCCCTGGATATCTGCAGGCAATGCACCTGGGCAATAGCCGCTTCCATCGACAGCAAACCTTAAAAGCATGTTTACCTGTCAAAAAATGGTGCTTAATACACAATAAATATGTCAAGTCGCTCAAAAATTTCAGTTAACATTTCAGTTTAAATGTAAAAAACTCAACTAAAAATTTGAAACAATTATAATAATAATAATAATTATTATTATTATTAATGTTGGCATAAATAAATTAAATCTCTAGTGATATCTCTGAGATGACAAGGGACATTTTCTCAGGAGAAAAATCTGAAAAGCAGAAGAAAGTCAAAGTCTGTATTTAATCCCACTGAGGCCTCAGATAAACATTTGAGCAAGTAAAGAGATGTCAGTTGTGATATGCAAAGAAAAAAATGGAGTAAAATGTGGTTATTTTCTTGTTCTATGTAAGATCACAGGACCCATCGTGCAGATCTGAGCCATTTCCTGGTCCAGGGTGTAAAATCCACATGCTGTCTGATGTTTCACAGCCCTACAGAACTGTGTCAGCTCCCATTAAAGAATCTGTTCTTCCTTCTGACGTGCATTACCTCAAATTTTAACATACTCATCAAGATTTATATAATTTGTTACAAGTAAGTCAAATCTATACAAAGAAAACCGCAAGTTATGGTTAGAGGCAGGGTAGTAAATTGTTCCATTTTTGCAGGTAATCTAAATGCAAACTAGAAGCAACTTATCATGAGAATGGATTTCCCACCATCTGGTCAAATAACAGGGGATTTGTCTAGTGGCAAGCAAAGAATAGAATGATGGGAGAAAGATTAGCAAGCAAGTCCTACAGTTGGCTAAAATGTATTTTGTGCAAACAAGAACAGATGACGCCTTAACAATTACACCTGTCAAAAACTCCAGAAAGCAATCCATCTCTCGGCAGCTCGGCTGAAAGCGGGGTACTTCATAGCAAAATGATTTTTTTAAACAATTGTCGGCAAACATTTTGATACATGACAAGCTGGGAAGTCGCATTTTACTTTCATGCGTAACCAAATGCAACCTGGGCTCTGCCACTCAGTGATAAGTACGACAAATGCAAAGCACCCGTAAGGGGATGATGCGTATGCGTGAGGTTTTTTTTTTTTTTTTGTTAACAAAGCGTGCAGTTTACTCGCCTTGGATGTATTTTCAGGATCAAAGCCAAAGAGCTTTGCTGTCGCCTCTGTTACCAATGGCCTTTTGGCCTGTGAAAGGCTTCCTTTATGTGAGATTTCAACCGCTACTGGCCACAATCAAAGAGCAACTGTTAACTATTTATCTTGTCCATCTCTGTTGGGAAAGAGATCTCCTTTTCACAATGTTATGTTGGCAAGTAAAACTGTAAGGAATTGCATGAAGTGACTTTGATTTGTCGTACTCTCTCCATGCAGGCTCACGCAGTTAAGGGTTTTGAACCATATTGAAACATTTTGCTTAATCAGAATCAGTAAGAGCCTGAAACCATCCTAAGACTCAGTCACCCATTTTTTTGCACCAAATGGTTTTAGATGCAAAAAGATAATAAAAAACTATATATAAAATGTTATATTTTATTGCATATATGTACAGTGGGGAGAACAAGTATTTGATACACTGCCGATTTTGCAGGTTTGCCCACTTACAAAGCATGTAGAAGTCTGTAATTTTTATCATAGGTACACTTCAACTGTGAGAGACGGAATCTAAAACAAAAATCCAGAAAATCACATTGTATGATTTTTAAGTAATTAATTAGCATTTTATTGCATGACATAAGTATTTGATACATCAGAAAAGCAGAACTTAATATTTGGTACTGAAACCTTTGTTTGCAATTACAGAGATCATACGTTTCCTGTAGTTCTTGACCAGGTTTGCACACACTGCAGCAGGGATTTTGGCCCACTCCTCCATACAGACCTTCTCCAGATCCTTCAGGTTTCGGGGCTGTCGCTGGGCAATACAGACTTTCAGCTCCCTCCGAAAATGTTCTATTGGGATCAGGTCTGGAGACTGGCTAGGCCACTCCAGGACCTTGAGATGCTTCTTACGGAGCCACTCCTTAGTTGCCCTGGCTGTGTGTTTCGGGTCGTTGTCATGCTGGAAGACCCAGCCACGACCCATCTTCAATGCTCTTACTGAGGGAAGGAGGTTGTTGGCCAAGATCTCGCAATACATGGCCCCATCCATCCTCCCCTCAATACGGTGCAGTCGTCCTGTCCCCTTTGCAGAAAAGCATCCCCAAAGAATGATGTTTCCACCTCCATGCTTCACGGTTGGGATGGTGTTCTTGGGGTTGTACTCATCCTTCTTCTTCCTCCAAACACGACGAGTGGAGTTTAGACCAAAAAGCTCTATTTTTGTCTCATCAGACCACATGACCTTCTCCCATTCCTCCTCTGGATCATCCAGATGGTCATTGGCAAACTTCAGACGGGCCTGGACATGCACTGGCTTGAGCAGGGGGACCTTGCGTGTGCTGCAGGATTTTAATCCATGACGGCATAGTGTGTTACTAATGGTTTTCTTTGAGACTGTGGTCCCAGCTCTCTTCAGGTCATTGACCAGGTCCTGCAGTGTAGTTCTGGGCTGATCCCTCACCTTCCTCATGATCATTGATGCCCCACGAGGTGAGATCTTGCATGGTGCCCCAGACCGAGGGAGATTGACCGTCATCTTGAACTTCTTCCATTTTCTAATAATTGCGCCTTCTCACCAAGCTGCTTGCCTATTGTCCTGTAGCCCATCCCAGCCTTGTGCAGGTCTACAATTTTATCCCTGATGTCCTTACACAGCTCTCTGGTCTTGGCCATTGTGGAGAGGTTGGAGTCTGTTTGATTGAGTGTGTGGACAGGTGTCTTTTATACAGGTAACGAGTTCAAACAGATGCAGTTAATACAGGTAATGAGTGGAGAACAGGAGGGCTTCTTAAAGAAAAACTAACAGGTCTGTGAGAGCCGGAATTCTTACTGGTTGGTAGGTGATCAAATACTTATGTCATGCAATAAAATGTGAATTAATTATTTAAAAATCATACAATGTGTTTTTCTGGATTTTTGTTTTAGATTCCGTCACTCACAGTTGAAGAGTACCTATGATAAAAATTACAGACCTCTACATGCTTTGTAAGTAGGAAAACCTGCAAAATCGGCAGTGTATCAAATACTTGTTCTCCCCACTGTATAGGGCTGTCATTAATCAATTCTTGTGAAATTAATCATACACCATTTATCTTGTTTAACATGTTCATTTTGTCATCATTCGCTATATCTAGTAAGTAAGCAAGTAAACCATCAATTTTAAGGGCGAGTCTCAAAAAAAAAAAAAAAAAGTATTTTCTGCAAGCTTTCAAGTTAAATTTAGGTGTCTGTCCAAAAAAGGACATTTGGAGACTCCAAAAGGACACCAAATAATCAAATGATGTGAGGAGTCTATTAGGGGTGTAACGATACCCTCGTCACGTTTCGATACATATCACGATACTGAACTCACAATATGATATTATTGCGATACTCCAAGACAGATGGTAAAAGGTTAGTAAAATGTATTGTTGATTAAAATGCTAAATTTGGTATTACATTGGGGTGGAAATGAATAGGCTTGGACTTGGTGCTAGTAACCCAATCCACAGGACAATGGTGACGCCAGAATAAAAATATTCATGATAATACAGAATTATTTTTAGATGAATATGACTAGATATATTTAAAATAATGATTCTTCATGCTCCCTCCCAACCATTCTTTCACAATTTGAGCCTGATGAATCTTTACATTGTCATCCTGGAATATGGCCATGATGTGTCTTCCTACATGGTTGTTTAAGAAATGAAAAGCTACACAATCCATCAATTAGGGTTGGAAGAACTGCTGCCAAACATATAACATGCTAGAAACATGAAAATCACTGCAATAATGATCCAATCATTGACTCTTAAGCATTTGCCAATTTAAATCCAAACAGCGACTTTTTTTTTGGCCGGGCAGTGTATATAGTAGTTATGTAGTACTGACACTAAAACTCTGTAAACTTGAATTTTTTCTCACACAGTAATTTTCATTTTGGGTGAACTATACACAAAACTGTCACTATCCACGATACATATTGTTGTGTTTTTGTATTGTGATATATTGTGGCACGATATATTGTTACGCCCTTAGAGTCCATATAATTCATACATTTATGCACACCAAAGCACCCATAAAAAAGGAAAACATTACAGAAAAAAAAAACTTTTCAGAATTCACAGTGTATATAATATGTGTACAGTGCAACAGCAAAGAGCTTGTTTACATTTTAGACAAGTCAAGTTGTGATACCGAACAGGACCACATGGCGATGCCAAAAAAAAAGCCTTGACCTGACTGCATATACTACAGTACACGGATCCATTTAGAATGACTAAACAAATCAAAACATTATCCTGAATGTGTGTGGAAACAACGTGAATGTACTGAAATGTGTCTGTGCATAAATACAATGCGACGAGAGTGCACATGCGGTTTGTTTGTGCATCAATATAATGGACTCATGCGTGCTTACTGTACAACTCCTATAAGTCACCGCAATCGTCTTTAACTTGATTGCAAACCTCATCCATCAAAACTTTACTAGAGAGATGCTGGTTTCCTTTATTCAGCTGAGAAACATAGTTTGCGTATCATCTGGCCATACAGCGGTGGGATGTTTTGATGTTCTGTTCAGTCTGTATTTCACACAGCGCGATGTGTGAGGGCTCGCTCTCTTCAGAAACAATCACAGAATATGACAGATCTCGTGTTTTAAAGAGAAAAACACTGGAATGAATGAGTCTCTATTCTCTCTGCCATCTGTGCTCAGCCTGGTTTTCTTTACATTAGTGCTGTTTTGGACTGATTGTTTGAATGCATTTGCTTACTGAATCAGTGGACTGAAAACTTTCCTGTAGTTTAGCGGCTTAAAATGATCTGATCGCAAACAAGAGAAGCGAAATCGGGTTAAAGGGTGAGAATAGAAGTTTGCGCCTAACAGGGTGCGTGCGCCATTGTAGATGCTCTGTGTGATAAACTCCCGACTCTCAAGATCATCTAACTGCGTGACATAAATTACGTACATTTCACGTGCTTCAGTACTTTATTTGCGTTAAATTATAACGTATAATATTTAACGTGTTATAGATTTTTAATTAATAGCATGTGTTAACACGTTATATATATAAACATAGATATAAATTAAACAAATATAAGACACAACTGGTGCTGCAAAAAAGAAAAAAAGAAAATGCATGCCGGCCCTGCCAGAAACCTTTAAACAAGTAAACATAATTACTTTCCACTCCATGCTTTGGGTTTCAGCCACATTTGCACGTTGTCTTAGCTGTGTTAGAAGGCTAGAGGACAGGGGAAATTGATTTGCTGTATGAAGGTGAATAAAGACAGAATGTCATGTTAGCTGATGGATATATATCTTGAGGCTCAGTGTATATATCTGCAAAATAAATGAGCAGGTTTTTTGGTGTGAAGTTCTGGAGAAATGCCAGTGGTGGGCTGGAAAAACGCAGCATTGCATCTGGAAGGAAAAACATTGATGTGTTCCTATTTTTGAGCCAAAAGCAGTGTGGAAAATGTTTTATAAAATCTCTCTGTTATGAAACTTCCATCATCAATTTAGAGCTGGAAGACTCAGGCGTTCTAATGATGCCTAATGAGCGAATCGCACTTTAACCTGCAGGATTATGACCTTTGACCTTTTCAGTTTGCTTCCACACTTTCAAAGCGTTATATGTGTGAACAAAAAATTAAAACTGCAGCTACACAAGAAAAATCTCCCATTGATTCATTCAAGGAACTTTCTGGTAATTATCTCTATTTAACTCTAATGTTGTTGAGCCTAAAGCAGTTCTTTGGGGATGTCATTTACTACAGTGCCCTGACATCATTTGGATATGGTTGAATCAGTGATGCGAATTGCAGATGCTTTATCTTAATTTAGCTCATATGTTAAGTAATTTACTATATTTGTCTATGTCTTTAAATAATTTCCCACCATTTCCCTCCAAGTCTCAAATATGAACAATAACACATAGTTTAACCCTATGGTGGTCTTCGGTTCTTTTGACTGAAAATGTTTAATTGTTTTGTAATTGTATTTGTTCTGATTTTTTTTTTTGGTATGAACGATTGCACTTTCTATGTGAACACAAAAAAAAAAAAAAATCATGGACATGATTCGAAAAGGTTAAATGATCCAATAAAAAGTCACAAGTCACACTTGTACTCTTCGAGGACAATAATGACCGCCATAAACATGAGTAAAAAAAAAAAAACACATCAATGAAGGTAATAATAAAAAAATTGTATGGATAAATTAATTGTATTGTTAAAATTGTGGAAACAAATGGATAATAATAATTATTGCATAAATATTACTATAATAAAAATAAAATATTATTCAACAAAAATATGATTTTACATTGATTTTACTGGGGAAAAAAAGTCACATTTGAGGTGTTTGGCCACTTTTTACAGGAAGGAGTATGAGGGTACGTTTACACGAGAACGATGTACTAAAAATGGAAACGTTTTTCCTTTGCTTTTTTTGCGTACAGACAACAATGTTGTCAAAACGATCCTCGTTCACATGGAATGAAAACGACTAAAAATGCTGTGTTATGCTATCAGGCCAGTAGATGGCGATGTCACTTTGTAAAGAAACTACGCGCTTATAGACTGAACACTTCATACGCATGCGCATGACTTCACAGCTTTCACAAATTTGCGTTTTTGTTGTTTACATGGAGATGATGTAAACGGACCCTCAGTGTGACCCCCAAACAAGTAGCACTAGAGGGTTATTAAGTGCATTCATAAGAATGCTAGTCTGACACTCGCTGATGTAAACAAGACCGAATTAAATCAAAGACATACAGATATCTGCAATAGAATAACATGCATCCTATCCGTCAGATCAAGGATTTCGGTAACCGCTTATCTCATTTAACTTCATGTGGTGACATTTTTATGATAATAGGTACACAAGTACAGCACCTACCTACAATTATGTTACTATAAATTGTACTTCTTTAGATCAAATCATGCAAAAAAGCAATTTTTCAGATGCTCACAGAATCAATGAAAATGCAGGACTTCCTTTCTTACAACCACGATACTGAGTGTTACAGTTTCTCCTATTCGTTTTCGAGTGGTTCGACGACGACTCCTTGTACTGTCTCTGATATGGCATCTTTCTATGACTAACGTCTATTGCCGAAATGACCGAATGAACACCCTGGTTAATATAGTGGAAAATAGGGACATTACCCCTTTAAGAAGAGCTGCTATCATGCAGTCGTGCCCTTCAGAATTTTACAGCTGGCATCTCAGGGCCTGCTCCATTTCATCTACAAGCTGTATATATAACAACCCATTTGCCGATGTGCATTCGTAGCGGATGGAGCATTGGGCCGGAGCCAGCCAGGCCTGTCAGAAGTGCTTATTTACAGGGGCAAGAGCTCAAGAGCGGAGCTCACACAATGATCAATAATGAAAGGAATTCGTCCTTTCATGTAATGCATGATTATAACCAAAGCCAAGGTGAACAGCTCACTCAAAGTAAGAGCAGAGGCACCTTTTCCACGTCAATGCAGGCTTGTTTTATTCACAGGCCCGCTGTTCAAACCAATAGCAGTCTGACGGGAGAGCGGCAATCAGGGTCAGAGCGCAGGTCAGGGGGAAAGATATAGTATATCGATTTCTCCACGGGAGCGGAACCGGGCCGTGGCAGAGCTCTGTGCGGCAGGGGGCGGGGTGGAGAAGTCGGTTGCTCGGCCTTCATTTCAATCAAAAACGGAGGGGTCAGGGGTCAAGCCTGTTCCACTCCCCATCATGATGAATTGGGCTGCGGCGGGTTCAAGCGGGTGACCCGCGGCTGCAGAGCTCGGAGTACGGGACATAAGAACATAGATTACACCAGAGGTAAACATGTCACCCGCTACTATTAAATCAAGAAAAAATAATCATACCAAACGCTGCTCTCTGCTGTTTCCTTCCAACAACTAATGGTAATAAAAGGAACTTAAATGCTTCTAAACAATGTCACAAGGCCCCATAGCCTTTAACTAGACAGAAACGCTCTTTTGATTTAATACATTTTCCCCGCAGAATCACAAAATCAGCACAATAACTGTGGTAAATGAGATGTCACATTTATATGGATCCTGCTTCTACATCCAAATTTCTCCCTTGTATTAAACACCAACCTGCCATGTTGTTATTGCAATACATCCTCACACCTGTCTCAAAGCAAAGTTAGCAAAATACCCTCGGGCCATTTTTTGGTTCTTTTTGCTTGCATTGTCAAGGCTGTGTTGTTGCATGCATCACAAAATGCTGCAAAAAGTGACTTGGACACATACCTGTTGTCTATAATCAGACTAACATTTGGTTCCACTTTATTTTGATAGTCCACGATAGACATTCTAGTAACTTTGCAACTAAATGTGAGCTAACTCTCATTAGAGTATTAGTAGACTGTTAGGTTAGGGTCATGCTGCATTCACACGGGGCGTCGACGTCAACGCTTCTCATTTACTTTGAATGGGTGACGAACAGAATTGTGGGTTCCGTTGCTTCACGTCACTGGCGTTGCTCGCTCGCGGGAGAAGTTGAACATTTTTCAACTTTTCAAGCACCAACGCAGGCATCAGCCAATCAGATCGCCTATGCAAATGCCCTAGCGCAGACGCTAGCCAATTCCGTTCATGCAACACTGGAAAAGTAATATGATTGGCTGTCACTATGACGGTCGCGTCAGCACCAGCTTCAGACACGCCCTCCATCAAGTGTTGACGCTGACGCCCCGTGTGAATGGTGTTAGGCTTCAGGTTAGTAGAATATGCTGACAAGTATTTGCAAAGTCACTTACAGTCAGTAGAATGATTCTTGGAAAACATCAAAATGAAGTGTTAGCAGATATTAAGCAGACACTCTACTAAAACGACTGGTAGTTGACAATGTAGTTGCAAAGTTACTTATAGTTAGTAGAATGTCTAAAGTGGACAATCGAAATAAAGTGTTACCTACAATTATAATATTCTACAGAAATTATTCCAAATGTGACCTTATTAGTAAACAGAAAATGTTGTTCATATTGAATGTGTTGTGGGTTTTATGTATATTTTTAGACAAATTGCATGCATATATGTTGCATGCATATTTTATTGATTGCATATTTTACTGCATGCATATATGCCAAAGTGTGAAAATAATATCAGCCAAAATTGTAATATTAGTGCATCCCTAACACGGCATGTAATAGTTTAATAAGCACATACGGAATACCACTAAAGGGCTTTACATGAGTTAAAAAATCTAGGTGTGTCAATCAGGCTTTGTTAAACTATTTATGACCTTTCCTCAATAAAAGAACACAGTTTAAGGCTAGAAAGTAGAAACACACTTTATGCAAGTACTCAAACGCAGTCACGAATGCTTAGTTAGCACACTGCAACCATGCAGTCTTGTTTAAATAGCACTGACGCATTTCAGGACGCAACAGCATGTGAAATTGAACTTCTGTAGCTAGAAGCATCTGTGCTCGCTTGCTTGCGTAGTGTATGTTTCAGGTCTAAGGCCTTATGTGTTGTTGGCTTATTAAGCAATAATCAGTGTGACACTGTGCATGTAAACACACTCACTGCTATTTCACACTGAAGTATTGTCAATAGTCGCATAAATACCTGTAACCATGGTCGATATCTTCAGCTAATGGCGTATTACAAGATCTCATCAAGGAGGGAAGGTGGTCTTATTATCATATTGCTGTTGTTCTCTGTCCACGCTAGCTATTAATAAAGATGACAACGTTATTGAGGCTCATAGAGATCTCTAATCTCACAAGACGTGTTCTACAGTATTATGAAATGTTTGTGTAAAATTACACAGTGGACTGAACTCATGATTCAGATGACAAATGCCAACAGTCTGAGGGTCTTCCCCATCAGCCACCTGAGAGAGATGTTTGCATTGCCTGCCCGTAATTACCCAGCATGCAATATTCAGTCAGGACGCCCGCAGACCCTGACAGATTATGCAGCGGTGTGTGGGATCCAGCGTCTCACTGAGTGGGTGAATGAGGTCTGACTTCACATTTTTATTTGTTCTCTGTGCTTTAACCTCATTTACAGTATGAGAAGGAGGTCAGGGGCCGTATTACACTATATCAACATATGCTTGATAGCATATGCAGCGGTGCTAGTCTATTTCTGTAAGTCTGCCGCACTGCTTCTGTAAGACCGGCTGCACAGAACAATGATTCCTACTGGTTCTTTCTTCACAATTCAACTGGCCAATAAATATCTGAACATTAAGGCTACAGTGTATTGTATTAAAGCCAAGATAATATCAGATTGGTCTTATTGTGCATGATTCATACAAGCACATTATTTTGGTGTGGTGTGAAGTAGGGCGGTGGAGCGAATGAGCGACTTTCACTTTGTTGTTTGTATATTTTTTGATTAAACTTTACGTTCAGTGTTTGCCGGTTCCTGCCTCCTCCTTCCCTGAACTACGAACTTTGTTACATCTGCTTTTGTTTTTCTGATGAAACCCAAATTACCAATGAACTTACATGATAGTCATTTGTGAAGGATTTAAAAAAAAAAAAAAAAAAAAAAAAAAAAAAAAAAAATTTGTATGCCACTTTCCTTCAAAAAGAGCTTATTATATCCCCTATACAAATGTCCAAGACCTTTCCATGACCTTTCAGATTTTTATTAATTTTTATGACTTTAGAATTCCCTGATATTACCAGGTTTTCCACTACCATAACCAAAATGTTTGCTTACATAATCTTTCATGAAAATATAAAAACATACTTTTCTTTTCTGCTGAATTAACCAAGGTGGCAGAAGCATAGAAACATATCATTAACTAATATTATCATAAACTACAAAGGGATCTTTCCCGCATTAAAAACAGATAGACAGAGTCTGACATAAAAATATAATCATAATAATATTAATAATAATAATAATAATAATAATAGTAGTAATATATATTAATATATTATAATATAATATAATTAATTTAATATAATAATAATAATAATAATAAACATTTATTTGTATAGCACTTTTCATACATGAAATGCAACAAAGTGCGCAAGCGATGCGAGAACCAAGTTTTGTCTCTCGTGAACGAGTGTACGACAGTTACTTCTTCAAGGGATGACACAAAGGCCAAAACTGATGCATATCTACATTTTACCGCTAAATATTATGTTTCACACAGAAACACGTAACAATTAAATGTGCTGTGAATGCAGTCTAATGTTGTCTTCAAGCACTGAAGTGACCTGGTACGTCGCTGCCCTGTTATTTCCTGTAACACATTTCAAAAATTCACCATTTGATGTTTGGGAATAAATCGCATTTGTGTTGCTTGCTAAACTAAACGGCTTCCTCCATGAGCGCACACACTAGGGGCAGATGTTGCGGATGAGAGATAAATGAGTTTGATGGTGTTTAGAGAAAGAGGAGGAGGAAAAGATTGGGAAAGAGGGGGAGGAAAGAGAGGGAGCAAACAAGTGCGCTCGGCAAGGACGGGTCGGCAACGGCCCAGCATTAAGCTAGAGAACAGTCTTCCAGTAACAACAGAAAGAACAAGAAACAGCCCAGCTAGCGGAACCAGCCTCACCTACTTGAAAAGAAGAGAAACTCATTCAGTACTGGCACTGTTCTCACAACACACAATTGGCAGTGACGGTAAAGATGGCTTAGAGAGGCACACGGGGTATGAGCCACCGCACAGAAGGTTTAAATGCTCTACTTTGGGCAAACACTAATTAAAGGGGCCATATTCAACACTTTTCACTTAAGTACACTTGTTTGGTCGAGGTTTCATGCACAGAAAGCAGTCATAATTTAGATTTACATGAGAATTTTCGACCCTCTCTCTGACCCTTTGAATTGCTACTGTTAGACTTCTGCTGTTTATGTAAATAACCTCATTGTGTGTGTGTGTGTGTATAATATTAGTGTATAATAAAATGAAATACTTAATATATATTAATATAAATTAAAGATATATATATATATATATATATATATATATCGCATAGAATTGCATTGCAAATGTTACTCGTCTACATATTAAATCAAACTCTTCCATTTCAAAAGCACAATGAAAAGCTTTTGTATGATATATCTTTTCTTAGTTTAGCATTATTTAGACTACACGCATGAACTAACAGAGAGGCTATTATGCAAGAAGCCTCTCATGCACAGGAAGCTTCTCTCCCTGAAGTCTCACTGGGCGGAATGAGAGATGCTTCGACCTGTCAGCCAATCAGCTGATGGCCTCACACAAGTGTTTTCCTGTTGCTAGTCTCAGTGCCTGAGGGCTTTTGAACGCTCTTCACCAAGAAGAATCCCACAAAGTAGAATCCAATAAAAACCTGACAACTGACTGAAAGCTATATGCAAAGGGCCACATTAGCTTTATGAAAACTACAGTAGAGGTGAAAAATACTCTATAACCTACTACACCACCTTCTTTATCTCTTTCCTCGGTTCCGAGCCCGAAGTGCAAATGTACTGCACTAAATTCCCAACTCTGCCCAGCAGATTCACTTTACTCAGAGGCAATCATGGGGTCGGCCTCTCTGAGTGAATGTAGCACTCCACTCGCAGGTACTTTGCAGTCTGTCAGGGAAGCTCCACCGTGGGCCCCTGGTGAGAACCCAGGCCTGGGGCCTCGGTTTCAGCATTAGCTGAAGCCGCACAGCCGTGCTGATCCGAGGGGGGTGGGGAATGGTCTTTTGGAGCCAGACGGAGAGGTCGGACACGCTCCATCTCACTGCCACTCAAACAGGCTGGACATCTGCGCTAGCTGGCCTGTACTTCAGGGAGTAGCACGGCTCTTCTGGTCACACATCTACTGACTGCATGGCCTGTGTGTGTACATGTACAAGTGTGTGTGAATGTCTGAGGACCTCTCTGTGGAAATGAAATCAGTTACAGCTTAAAGACAACATGAGACAGCTTTCTCAATGCATTTTACTTGTATAATGTGAAGCATTTTAAAGAAAAAAAAAATGGCGGACAAGACTTGATTTCATGCATTTAACTGGATAACTGAAAAGTACACTCTTAAAATTAAAGGTTACAAAAGGGGGTTTTCACAGCGATGCCATATAAGAGCCATTTTAAGTGAACAGTTTTTCAGAGTCAAGTCCATTTCAATAATCTAAAGAAACTTTCCACTTGAGCAATGGAAATGTTCCATAGATGTTGGAACCAAGGATTCCAATTAAGAACCTTGAATGAAGTAGATTGTGATGCGATAAGTATTCTGTATCAATCCACTTGAACACCTTAGCAACCCAGACAACCACTGTGGTTTCAACTTTTGCACGGGCATGTAACATTTACCTTTTTTTTTTTTTTCTTCCAAAAAACAAAAAACAAAAATCTAGTTTAATATTCTTTTTCACACCCCAGCAGATTTGGTTATGTCAGCAAAAAAGAAAAGCTGTTTCAGAGGAGTAAGTAATTACTTTTTGATGAAAGATTATGAAAACAAACAATAATGCGAACAATCAATTCCATGTTGTCTTTAAGAACAGTGACCAGGAATACGTCTGAAAAGTTAGCGCGCTCCAAAAACGGTGCAGTCAATTTAGAAAGCTGCCGTCTGATGCGCTGCCAGCGAGCGTTTCTTCAACAAACACATGCCGCAGAAGCCCAAAAGACTTTTAAGAAAACTTTCATTTTGCTCTTTACTTTGTTATTCATCTCTTTTTAACATTTTATTCCACTCCCTAGAAACAAACTCTGCACGTTCTCATGGAGCACTTCAGTAAAGTAGCGCGAGAACACTCCCGTGTCTCCATATATGAATACATTAGAGCGGGTGATTGTCAGGCGGTGCTGCTGGATTCCTCCCTATGGTCCCGCACGGCTCTGAGAGAAGAGAAGGAAAGCTCGCACTATTGTTAACCTCTTATCAGGCAGTTGCTAACACTCTAAATTGTTTCCCCCTCAGCAGAGGTTTGGCAAGAACGCCTTTCTCTTCCCCTCCATCACTCCCTCCATCTGTCTGCATGCCGAATTCCCTCCGAGTTAAACAGGTTGCGGGAACGCGTCCCTGAACGGTGCCTTATATAATTAATCAAACTCTCCGAGAGGATATCGATGCGATTCACATCTAAAATTCTCCAGGCAAAGTTTAGCCTGAAAGCAGGAACACAACAGAGTGAGAGAGAGAGAGATGAGAGATGGTGCAGGTGCTGCAGAATTTCCAGAAATCTGACATCATGTCTACACTGGACGGATACAGTGCGACTAGGGTTGGGAAACAAGAACTGGTTCTCATTCAGAACCGGTTTCATTTAAAAAAAAAATAATACTGAAACTGAAAGATTTTTATGACACCATTAATAGTTCTTAAAAGTCTGTATACCTGCAGATAAAAAAATAAAAAAAATCAAATAAAGAAATAATTGAATTCAACTATTTTATTTTTATTTTATTATCTTTTATTATATTTATTTATTAAAATAATAATATATTTATTTATTACTGTTTTTATTTTATTATTTTATAGTAATATATTGATTAATATATTTATTTTATTCTATTTATTCTATATAAATACATTCTATTGAGATGTATTTCTATGACTCGTGACTAGTGAACGAATGATTCTTATTTGGTTCTTTTTAGTAAATCAGACAAAAGATTCAAAAGCTAAATGACTCACTCACGGACTGAATCGGTTGGGGAGGTTCTTGATTTACTGATTCACTGAACTAAGTGGCTGCGTCCAAAATCACATACTCTCTTGAGTAGGTACTTATTTTGAAAAAGTAATTACTTCACAACCGCTAAAAAAGTACATTCTATATACTATGAGTGTGTGTAGTATGAATATAATCTGGACGTACTCCATTCGCCATGCTGTCATTATCATGTGACCTACCAGCATCAGTATCGTCGCTTCACTGCCATTCACAAATCCTCTCCCGTGGCCTCATGGGATAGTAAATTGTCCATCATTTTCACACTTCAGAATCTCGCCGGAAGTAGTAGGTCATCCGGGTACTTTTTGCCAATTCTTTTATGAGTACTGTAAATTCAGACATATAGTAGGGAAGTATTTGATTTCGGATGCAGCCAAAGAATTCTTAATGAAATCATGAAGGCACAAGAATCATTAAATGGAATCAAAACCAGTTTCTGGTCTCTGACCTACTAAATAATCTTTTTCTAAAAATGTTTAGTTATAACTAGCACTGGGCCAATAATTCAAAATGATATTTGGCCATTACTGCTTGGCAAGTTACCTCTCCCTTGTGTCCGCTCAAAAACAGCCATTTTAATACATAATGCACAATTTGCTTCCAAATATTTTAGTACATTTTTAGTGAATAGTGCATTAAAAATTTAACATGTAATATTAGTATATACACATGCAAATATCAAGTGTTATAATGAAATTAACGCACCATACTTTTGCCATTTTATCAGTCATCATCTGTTCCGCTTCTCTATTGGTATTGCCATTGGAAAACCCATCTCTGCTTGACCACTAGTAACTTTTCTAACACAACCTAGTAACCCAGTTAGTAGGCATTTATGGTGAAGTGCAGCTTACGTGCTTTCAGTGTAGACGCCCTCAAGCTGGTCTCTTGCAGTGTAGACCCAGCGTGAGCCATCTCACATCACTGCGTTCACGATACGCTGATTGGCACGTTCACCGTTGGTTTCCTGCTCACAAACTATGAACTTCCTGTATACAGAATATTTGGTGCCTGTTCTTTCCATTATTTTCTCTCTCTAGTTCTGCCAGTTGGTGCTGTTTTGACAAAACACAACTAATGAAACTGTAAGCGTCCCTCTGGTACTGCTCCTCCTTTCTGGGATAGCAAATTAATTTTTCCTCTGTACTGATTAAAAATTTACCTACCACATAGAGCGGAGCAAGAGCGGAATATGTAAATCATTTCAAATTTCTCCACTTATCTCCACATCAAATGTTCTAGAGATGTACATTTCACACGTAAAGCTGCCGTGCTGAGATGAGAAATTTTATAGTCGCAAATACTAGCATCTTTTAGACTCCTGTGTATATCAAAGAGCAACATTTATATCTGACAGAGCGCCGGAATGGCCTTGTACTGCCGAATCAGATGGGGGGGGGGGGGTCAAAATCAAACAGGAGTTTATCCCATCCACACACACATGTCCAGGACAGAGAGGGGTCTCTTGTTGTTTGGCAGCGTTGACATTTGTAGAATGAAGCGCAGAGGACGTGTTTCTTTAGCACGTGTGCTGTCGTGCCCGCAGAGCCGCTATCACCGCTTCTAAAGAGTGAGACTGAGCTTACCGCAGCGCTGATACTGCAACAAAACACAACCGCTTGAGAGCCCGGTTATACAAGGAACAACAAACGCTTTTAAAAAAAACAACTTTGCCCTCTGAAGATGTGCTTGACATTTAATGCTTCAGGAATGATCTGCGTTAGCTCACTGAATAGCATTTGATGCATACAAATTACCACAGAAAATCATTTCAACTCTCTTTGTTTCATTTAAAAAAAAGCAAAAATCACAATTAAAGGCTGTTTAGACACTTAGAACGATGCCAGTGTGATGAGGGGTTAAAGACCTAAATGTAAAGGTCATGTTTTTTTTTTATTCTTAAAACGTGTATTATTTGTGTTATGAAGTTGACATTAGTCATTAGTCTATTGCTATTATTAATTGCTATTAGTCTATATATCTGTGGGTGTTCAAGTACATCAAGTGAGGCATGTTGTCAGGTTAAGATGTAGCAGACGCTTCTGTTTAGACCGTTTCTGGCTGTTTTTCATCATCAGATTACATATGCAGACAATAGGAAGACATTTATATTCTCCTGTTGATTCTAGACAATGGTCGGGCAAAATACCTGCTTAGCTTGATGTAAACGAGGAGGTTAGGTCAACTTCCTTTGTGGTTTCTTTGTCGTCATTACAACAAAGTTAAAAGCTATCCTATAGCACTAGTCACGTGTTAACTAACTGTCAAGTAACTGCCTTAGTGTAACAGAAATGTTAGCTTTTTTTTACATCATTTTGCAATAATCGATGCAACAAATGCTGAGCTTAACTTGTATTGATCCCAGAAAACTCAACAAACAGCACTGAAACAGAATATAAAGAATATTGATAAAATATTCATATCAACAGCAATGTGATTGCAATGTGAAAAGTGTGCTATGTTACTGATTAAATTTTTTTTATTTTACAATTTTATTATATTTTCTCTGCCTGTAAGGCCTCGATTACATAATTTCCAGGGACATTTATTAAAAAAGTAAACTGGGTCCATTTTAATTTCATGACTTTAAAATCCTCTGCAACATAATGAAGGTTTCTTCTCACAAACTACTTGTTTTTTTTTACCAGAAATCTCATAAAATACCACTGCAAATCTAGTTAGCAGTAATGATCATCTAAACCGTTATACTGGTCTCACTTCTTTTACTGGATTGTAAAAACTGGGCTTTTGTATATAAAAAGTTCCAATAAAAAACCCTACATTTGACTTAAAATGAAAAACTTGTGACATTTATACCAGCATGCGGTGCAATTACGAGAATAATACAAGTGCAAAACCTTTATAATGGTTTCAAAAATTATTCAGACAGCTTTTCTACACAGCTAAAAGATCCAAGATCTTATTAAAGTACTTCTGAAATTAAATTATGAAACAATGCTTTTTATAGAGGCGAGAAAAAACACACGACTTCAATCACCTTCCTTTTTAAATCTTGTGGCACTGCACTAATTAATTCTATTGAAATGAGTCTAATTAAATTGGCCTAATAAGAGGCAGCTGACTGCCATCTCTGAGCACAGACACAAAGCTTGTAATAGTCAGGTTATCTTCACCGTCCACAGCCGCTCCGACAACGCTAAGCCTTGTAAATACAGGCCCCTCTTACACGGGCACCAATATCTCCGGTACTAGGGGAGACGAGAAAATTCCCACAGCCTCTGTGTGTGTGTGTAAAGACAAGCTTTTTTTCAGGTGTACAAGAAGACGAGGAGATTTTCTTTCTCTGAGAACATATTGTTCATTTGTTTAATTGATGGGGAAAAATAAATTTCAAGTCCCTCTTTTAGCACCTTGGTTTTCAAAGAGGGGCCCAATTAAGGGTCCTCAGACAAAAGGAGATTTGGAGTGGAAGAGCTCTTCTCTTCCTCCGCGAACACTTTCCCATGACAGAGCGGGAATGCCTTCGCTCTGGAGTCACAGAGAAGCAGTGTGCAGGATGCTGTTAGTACGGAGAGGGAGAGAAACGCAATCCTTTGTTCTGCTATAGCAGGATCCCGCTCCGCCGTCGCAGTTTAAACGCTCATCTTTCACGGCTGCTTTAGTACTGAGAGCAAAGTCTTATACAGATGCTTAAAAATTCATACGGAGCTGTGTGATTGACTAAACTCACACACTAAACGCATCATATCTGACGATGAGCCTGAGAATTTAGTAGTTTCGTTTAAAATAGTCAAATCCTTAGTTCTGTCAACAGATGATGGCTAAATATGTATTGAATGTCATTACACTAATATGACCAAAACTAAACAATGAAAAAGCTGAACTGACATTTGATTCATTGACAGAATTCTGGGGTAAAAATCTGGATGAGTAAAATTTACCATGAAAAATTTTTTTTGCAGTATTTATCCGTGCACGCCATTATTCTTTTTAAATGTATGTGCCCTCATAATCTTTAATCAGAAAAGGACCATTCACACCAAGAACGATAACGATAAAGATATAGTTCTAAAAATCGTTCTCACTATTAAAGAATAGCAGAGTCCACACCACAGCCATAACGATAATGGCACAGAGAAACGATATCGCTGGAATCACTTTCAGAACGATTTTATCCAGCTGATGAATGATAAAAACATTGACAGCCAATCAGAATCAATCCTGCTGTAACGAGTTCGAGCATTTAAAGGTGGCAGACAAACACGCGCTAACAGAAATGATAACATCCGCTGGAATGATAACATCCGCTGGCATGGACGCTAAAAAGGTTCTCTTTATAGTTATGTGCCATTTTATTTGTGTGGTTGTTATGCGAGTAACAGTAGTATATCCAATCATAAGACTGGCAATTTTGTTTATTTTTTTACATTTCCTTATAAAAACTGTAAACAGATTTTCCTGTGTTGAATGCTGACATCTAGACTAAATATTTAGCTAACATCATTACGCCAAAAAAACTTGGAAAATGAAACTAAACAATATAACCTGACATCTAATAATTTTGCAGACATTTGGGGTCAAAATGTAAAAGAATAACATTAGCACACATTAAATGACACCGAAAAACCTTCAGGCCTGTCAAAAGTGTACAAAATCGATGTGCCAGCATGTTTCAAATGACACTTGTTCCGGATTCTTACATTCCTCTGCAAAATATTTTGCTAGTCTCGTAAATCACTTAATTTGCACGATTCTATGCAATTGTTTGCTAGTAACGTAAATCAGAATAAACAAGCTCATCGTTTAGAAACGTTTTGACACCTGCTTAAAGCGCCCATCGCTGATCAAAACACACACACGTCGTCCAGTCTACATCCATCATGCCGTTCATCTGAAATGCCGCAGAGCTTTGAAATGTGATTTACTGGATGTAGGATTAACTCCAGCAAAGCAAATATTTGAATGAAACAAATGGCTTAGACAACTGAAAGACATGTGCTTTGAATCATGTTTGAATTATGATAAATTAGATTTCAGCTCCAATAAAATCTTAGGAAGGAGAGCGTGAGCGATGTGACTCGGGTGGAAAATCACATTTGGAAACGTGTCGGCCATTGTGTGAGGTTTTCCCGCTCCACACGCACTAGATCACTTTAACTAAGTGGATCCTGAACGACCACAGGACAGACACGATTAAACCTGCCACATTACTTTTAACATTTTCCAACAAACAAACACAGTTGCCTTGTGTGCTTAGAGTCTATCCCGCTACATGATGTCAAACAGCTGAGTGACCACAACCAAAGAAGGTTGGAAAAATGTTGTTACTCAATACACGACTCTAAAGCAAATGTTTAAACCGTTACGGAGCTGGACTTGTGCTTGGAGAGAAAATTTCATAACACTGTTCCAGTGTATTTCAGGTTTGTAATATGGTCCATAAATACCTTCCTTTCCTCTGCGTTCCAGAACAGACTAGAGAGAGAGAGAGAGAGAGAGAGAGAGAGAGAGAGAGAGAGAGAGAGAGAGAGAGAGAGAGAGAGAGAGAGAGAGAGCTAAACTGAGCTATTTAATTCCTTTAGTCGGAATGGTCAGCCAGCAACTTTAAGACATTACTACAAGCTCAAGTAGTCTAGAAGTATTTACCCAAGAATTCCCCAAATAAACTCAATAATGGTAGCTAAATGTATATAATTGTGCTTAGAGATCAAATTCTGAGGAAAAAAAGTGAAATCACAGAAACATATGGGAAGCATTTCCTTACGTGAACGTTTCCAGAATGATCACGCAAGCTGAAAAATACATTGACGCTAAATATAAACCACAAAAATAGAGTTTGGCTAGTTTCATAAACAATAAAGAAGGGTAACTTTTTCAAACTCTGGCAACGCGCTACAGCCTCCCAAGAGGGTTGAAATGTTTCACAAGAGATGAGAGGAGCATTTGTGTTGAAATAAAAAAATGGAAATGCGCACAGCCTACTTGGTGGAGAATGCGGGCTGAAATCAGCCCCTTTTGTCTCTGAATTATCTGAAAAGAGACCAGCTAACTCGAGGCCTCCGAAAACCCACTTTCCACCACCGCCCCCCTCTGAAAATCAGCTCTTTCTGCCAGAGCTGGTGACCCATTAAGTATATTGTGTACATATGCAAAAGGGAGGCAGGCAGGTGTCCGGAGAAACACTAGAGCTATGTCAGAGTCTCCGATGGGAGAGGAAGAGGAGATCGGCATGATGGCGGAGGAGGAACGGATATCGGGAAGGAGGGGGAGGGTCGGTCAGAGCAATGTCCTCTAGCCGGCACCCTAATGCAGTTCCCCCTGAAACATCCGCCTGATGGACGAGTCTCCTCACTCCTGCTTTCTAATCAATTTATTTAGCAGCTAAGATAAATATCCTGCGCTGAGGTCGGGGATTAGAGAGCCCTTGTTTGTGCTGTCTGTAAATGCGCCGTTACGGCGAGAAAGGCAGGGCGGGGGCTGTTACCGTAGAGCAGCACGTCTGTTTCTCTGTCCATCCGAGCGGCCAGGAGTGAAGTCCCAGCTTATGTTTATTTATTCAGCTGATGTCAATACTTTACACAGTCACTCAGGAAGGAACATCCAGGCCCGCGCTTGGCAGAGACATGCACAGAGGAAATCTGCTTGTCATTGCTGCTGTTTCACGTCGCTAACAAATGCATCACCACACAAGTCAACCACAGGGGAGGACTCACGTTAGCCCCTCACAGACACGCATTACGGACAGACTGAGCGAGTTCCTGCTGAGAGAGGCGTGTGAATCGCTCTCCCGGTTCTGCCGCTTTGCTCCTGATGGGTCTATAAGTGTTTCCCAACCTTTTTTGTCTTATGTGCACCTGCAGCCCAATAAGTAAGGCTCTAGTACCTCTTTATTGACACCAAAACTCAAATGTGCTCCTCACATTATACTAGATTTCCTTAAAAAGGAACTGAATGTGAAGTCATTCACTACAAAAAGATAATTGCGGTAATTTTTACTTTTTGACAGGCCTAATATATTTTATCTTAATCTTTTTTCATAGGTTTAAATTAAAATCTTTCCAAGTACTGTTTGGAACCACATGGAAACCCGTTAACAACTGTGTTTGAGTAAAAAAAAAAAAAAAAAAATCCCACTTGTTTAATGCATAATCCGACAATGCACAATGCTGAAAAGACCATTTCAGACTAATATATAGTTAGGCCTTATTGGAACACCTGAGTGAAAAATTCAAACCACATATTTTATGAAGCAACCAGGGCACTAAAAAGTAACTTATGCATTTAAATTATACTGTACACTTCATTGGTTCATAGTAAAGTACAGTAGAATAATCAACAAATTGACACTACTGATGGAAAAAAGCAGTTTAATCCAGCCACAAGTTGTTTTGATGGCACATTTACGATGGTTTAGTTTATCTACCAACCTGACTAAGATTGTGTTCACCTGGTTTAACTGATTTTCTATCCTGACCCGGCTGACAATTACCCTAAAACCCTCTAAAACTAGCAAAACAGGCAAGAATAACCACATAGGACAGTTTGGGAGACCAACAAACTACTTTAGGCTGGTTTAAACTTTTATTTTTCTGTGACATAAGAGTGTCAATATTAGCAATAGCAATTACCAATATTAGAAGAAGAAAAAACATTGGGTAGAAAATTCACAGAAGATAGTGCATTTAGTAATGCGCAGTAAATGCTCAAATTAAGTGTTATATAATGTTTTTAGTGCAAGATTAATGTTAAGTGGGAGATTTATTACTGTTTCATTTTTTGCTAAGGTGGTTGTTTGGTTGTTTGTTTGTTTTTTTGGGGGGGTGGGGGGGGTGAAGAGTGGAACATGAACTTGGTTTGAGAACATGAATATGTTAAATGTTCTATATTGAAATATTCATTCAGCAATTGATATGTCATGCTAATGCTACCAAAGCACTGTGTAACCAATTAGCAAATAAGCCTTAACTGCATTAACTGAATTAGCTGGTTGAAGCTAGCCAAGTTTCCACTACTAAAAATATTTTGTTGTGTATAAAAAAAAGTTGAGAGTACATGATAGTTTTAAGTTAATGTATGAATTAGCTAACTCAAACATTTCAAGTTAAGGGCAATTCAAATCTGCCAGTTCTGCTTACTTTCCTTTTGAATTTCTGAAATTTTGATGTAATTAATTGCCTCAATTTTTTTGTGTTTTGCCAACTTTTTTGGGTTTACAATGCACCTCTGTCAAACTATCATTAACATACTATGATTTGGAATGTCCTAATCCAGCATACTGCATACTACTGATACTAGCATGTAAACTGGGATGCTATTGCTACCATAGCCTCAATTCTAGCACGTAAGAAAATATAAATGCTATCACTGGTGAAGTGCTTTAATAGTCGATAAAAACAATGTCACCACGTCTTCCTCCCCCAGCTCTGAGGTGAGTCATTTGTCGTGCGGTTGAGATTTTCCCCAGCTGGGAACTGGAGAGTCTTCAACTGTCGGTTTGATTGCACTAGCCTCAGGCATTAGGTTCAATCCAGCATGTCGCACCTCAGTAGTCTCACACAGACAGCTGAAATCTGGCTCAATTTACCTCAGGGATTTGTTAACTTTCACATACATTTAGCTGTGCAGTTGGCCAGCTCAAATTGATAAACCTGCTGCTCTTACTGTGGTGATTTCTGAGATGCCAGGAACCTTCACCAAACCTAGCATACCAGCTGACACGCACTTGTGCCGTGTTCTCCAGCAGTGAATTAGAGAGACGTTTCCTTGTTTCATGAAACCTTTTTCATGAACTTGCTGTAAGTGAGATAATAGTAGAGTCTCTGCTTCAGACAGGCCGTTAACAGACCATTTGATGCATATTGTACACAAAACTGAAAAGAGCTTTCTTAAAAAAATAGCAAGTTTCAATCTGATTGACTGTTTCTGGCACAGAATCTTTGATATTAAAACATCTGCTTAAGACAATAGAGTGGTGCAGGTATGACGTCAGAACCCGGAAGTCTAATTCGCCGCTGGTTCCTTTATAATAGGGTTTTTCAATTTATGAGTAAAATAAGGTCTGTGGTAAACATAACGACGATACTTTGACGTTTTGTTCTACAATGTAAACTGCACACACTCATACCCAAAACGTTCTTATCTAGTTACTTATTAGAAACATACGGTTTCAAAAATAAACATAACTGCTTTTTTAAAATTCGCGTTTTCGGTATGTGTGCAGGGCTTGACATTAACTTTTGTGCCCACCAGCCACTGTGGCTAGTGGTTTTCCAAAGTTATAGCCACTCAGCATTTTCACTGGCCACAATTTTGACATCGACACCATGTGGGAAAACTGCCATATAGATATTTTTAATATCATCTCATAATCTGGCAGCAGGTATATTAGGCTGCTGTCACTTTAAGACCTGACGCACGGATCCATTATACTGCTACACGGGTTTTCTTTCTCAAATGTTTACGTTCACCTAAAACATAACTGACTGTGTTTACGTGAATATTCGCCAAGACCTGCATTGAGATTATTTTGTGTGCATTTGACTATTTAAATGCAATAAGCAATGAAAAAGAACTCAATTTAGTATTGAAAGGCGAGTTTATCTGCACGCACTTTGGGTGTGAGCACAAAATCTGCAGGAATGAGCAGTATATAGTTTTCTGCTTGGTGTGAGAGTTTTAAAAATCACACCACAAATACAGTATAGCTGAATCAGTACCGGTTGACTTATTTTTAGCGTTACACTGCATGTACAGTCATACCACCCAGGCATACTATGGCTAGACACTGTACATGTTGGTCAGACGGCTGTTTCCTGTCTAAGTGGCGGTTCTTGGCCAGAATTACCTGCTATGAGGATCAGACTTTAAGTAAGACTACCACCAGCTTCACCAGAACAATGCCAATCCTTACTAAACGTTATGCATTCTTGAAAATAAATACAAAAAGTAAGGGGGGAAAAAAGAAGAAAAAAGTACAGAACCACTTTAGCACCCAAGAGAGGCACTGGAAAATAGACAGTTATTTAAATGTAAATAAATAAGAATTTTATCTGCTCCTTCCTCTTAAAGTTTGCTGCTTTATCTTCCAACTCCTCTGGCTTTCCTCTGCAGTCGCTCGGTCTATTACAGAACCTCCAGCGCAGGTCACACTGAACAGAACACGAGCCGCATCCTGGACCTGCCTGCTGGAATTAATGTGGCCGGGAAGCAAGCGTTGCTATCGGCTTGAGACCATTACCACATGTCGTTTGTCATTTTCTATGATACCACAATGCGCTAACATTTAATTTTCTGCCGCACTTTATCAGTGGCCGAGTTCTCTCTCTCTACGCTCCATTGTCTTTGACCTATATACATACAGCAGGCCAGATGGATGAGAGGAGAGCATCCATCGTTCGGCCTCTGTCTGTGACAGACATCAGACATGCTGACAGCTTCCCCTCCGCTCTGGATCACATGGGCCTGTTGGAAGAAACTGCGCAAGACCCTTCATAATAACGACAGAAAGAAAAGAGGTGGATGGTTTCAAAGGTGACATACATGTGTCCACATTATGTCTCTTTGTTACTTCTTCATCATTATCAGTACCAATCAATACTGCAGTTATTTCAGACAATTATCGGTATGACATCTAGGCCGATATTGGAAGCAAATAACTTATTTTTCCAGTTCTTACTAGGGATGCACCGAAATTTCGGCTACTGAAAACAGCTATTTTCGGTAGATTAGACAGATTTATAATATCAGCTATCAGTACTTGCCATCATTTCCTTCTTGATGCATTTTCTTCTAACATCAAGTTTAAATTTGTGCATGTTAAAAGAGAAATGTACACGTGCAGGAACACTGGATGTGTGTTTTTTTCATTGGCTGTCCTTGTTCAGTCTAATGCAGCATGAAAGAAAAGCAGAGAAAGCAAAAGACAAGCCGCACATTACTTAGATAAAACACGGGCTGGGGCAACATGAAAGACCTGCTGCAGACACCATATTTCAATGAGACGTCCGTCCTAAGCTAAAATAATAAATACAAATGGATCGGCTGCAGGAAGATGAGAGGTCAGAGTGGTTTGAAGAAGAAAGAGGGATTTAGACGGAAGACAGACGACATTAAGCAGTGAGCATAAAGTAGATGACAGACGGAAAAGGTAGGCCAGAGACAGGACGACCCGAGATGAGACTCGGCGGGTCAAAACAGGTATCGATCGTGTGACATCACCGATAAACTGCTTTGATTGGATCAATTAATTCTGTTGCTGATGTGTAGAACAGATTACAGTGGCGAGACGGAGACAATATCACATGTGTTTCAAGTGGGGAAACAAGAGCTGTGGCGCACTTATCCATGACAATGAGACTGCAGTTGTGACGGTCAGAAGGAAGTGACATCATCAG
>CM077177.1:11427269-11449769 GCA_039654105.1 Coreius guichenoti | reverse complement strand
GCACTTTCAGGTCCTGTGAAACACAAGCTCAAAGACTCGTAGAATCAGCTAAAATGGCATGCTTGCTTAAGCAAATGTGTTTCTATCTTAAGTTTGATTTTGTTAACACTATCGGTTGGGTTTAGGGTCTGGTTTAGTGTAGGTGGTATGTTAGTTACAGTATTTTTAAACGTGATTAACCTTTTAGCGCCACTCACCGGACATTTAATTTACGAACTGCCACGATACGCACAACAACCAATGTAATAAAACGTTGCCAGATTCACGTTCATCTGTTTTGGATAAAACTAAATGTGCTTTTAGCACCACTCACTGAACATTTCACTTTGAAACATTTCACTTTCAAGTCGCAAAACATTTCACTTTCAAGTCGTATAACATATATATCAAGTCGCAAGAAGCAACGTAATATCATTTTGCAGAAATGCTGCAACTGGGACATTTTCCCAGGGAGCCTGGGTTGCATCCTGTGCATATACATCAAGAATTTCAGAGAAAATAACTGTTCTTTATGCAAAAGCAATCGGCGAGACTTTTAGCTGCTTTAAATCAAATACATGCAACCAGTTTTGTTTGCAATTTTGGTTCAGTATTTTTACTGTTTTCTGAGCAAACATCCTGGTTTTTAACTTACTTCCTTTCATTACATTTACATTTAATTTATGCATTTGGAAAACACTTTTATCCAAAGCTAATTATATTGCATTCAAGGTACACATTTGGGGCCAGATTTACTAACAGTTTGCGGCAGCGCAAACCCTCTTTTGGCGTTAAAAAACTACTGTCAGGATTTACTAAAGATACGCAGTGAAAGATTAGCGCTGAAAAGGTGTGAATAGGGTTATTTTGCGGCTGACCTTTCAGATGCAAAATGTATGGGAGGAGAGTATTTAAAAATAAATCATGCAAGGTAATTTACTGGGATTTGCGCCATTATTTACCACCCAAAAAAAGCACATCTTAAACTGGATGCTAACTGGTAGTTTGCATTGGTCATTATGGAAAAGATATGCATGCGACCGCTGAACTTTCTACCCCCATCAGCGCTTTTTTGGAATTGCGCTCTCAAGCTAATTCGCCCTGTTTAGTAAATCTGGCCCTTGATCAGTTCTTGCTTTCCCTGGGAATCAAACCTATGACCTAGGCTTAAAAAAATGTTTATGTGGAGGTCAATGCATGTTGAAACCCTGACTGAAGTTATGTGAAAGATACTTTAAATCATTAAACAGTCTAAGCGCACTAGGGAGGGAGTACAGCATGTCAGCATAATACATCAAACTATTTCAAATCAGCTAGGAATATCCTGTTTTCCATGATACATCCTGTTTAAAGTCTTAATAAGGAATTCCCACAAAGACATCTTTGGAGCTCTGGCAGAGCAAAGCGTTTGCGGTGTTGTCGCCACTTCTGTACCTTTGAGGATACGAGCCATTTTCCTTCAACGGAATGGGACGTAATTCCAACAGACAGCCTCTTTCCGCACACCAAATGTGGAAGTGAAAGGCCATTACTGTATTTGTCAGAGAACTCATTAACGGATTCACATCAGAGGGAAGGACAATATATGCACGCGTGAGGGTTAAATCGAGACAAAGCGAGACGGAGGAATACAAAATGCTGTAAGTGTCTGCAAACGGTCTCAGCAGAACATTAGCACGAGCAGAAGGCCATGGGGGAGAGAGAAGATCCATTTTAATGAGCATCACAAGTTAACAATTTTCTCTGTTTCCATTCCTGACAATTTTGCTAATTTCATAGTAAACAAGCATAGAGAAATACTCTCTGACAGCATCGCCTTGATATGGTAAACAGTCTGGCTTTGAAGTGAAGCATCAGATTATACATTGCTGAAGTGAGATTTTTAAGATTATTCTTGTTATATCTAATGATGCAGCTCATGGAAAAATAAATACACTGACATTTGCAGCATGAAAAATAATTTACAAGGCATCAGAGAGAGAAAGAGCTAAATGTTTTCCCCTAGCTTGGCAAAATGACTGGGGCATGATTCGGGTATGATATTGCTAAAATATTTATGATGAATACCGGGCGCACATGCCAGCGGAATCGCAGGACTTCCTGTGGAATGTGTCTGGGCACATACTGTGTGCCAGCCTTCACAATAACCCACCCCCCTCTCTCCGTTCACACTCATCCAGAAACCCTCCCGCACACAGCAGATGCTGCGTTCATCTGCTGCGCTACACAGTAACTGTCCAAATATTGACACACAGCTCCGTCCCCCACTGATTTCTTTTAACCCTTCACCATTTGCTCGTGACGCATCTATCTGTGCTCTGCCGCATGTCTGCGGGCTTTATTCTTCAAGTTCAGCTGATGCAAAACAAGAAACTGGCAGTCAGACTAAAGGACTCAAACTATATCAATGAATTCAAGAAAAATTAAACATAAATAATTAAAAAATTATATAAAAACCAGCTGATGCATAATAAGAAAATAAATAAAACACTGTGGCAGCCAGACTAAATTATTCAAACTATTTAAATTTTCAAAGATAATAATTAGGAATAAGAAATAAAATGATATAAAAATGTATATACAGTATTATATATATATATATATATATATATATATATATATATATATATATATATATATATATATATATATATATATATATATATATATATACACATTTTCTTTGGAATATGAAAACTGACAAGTACATTTTATGGTCAATTTTAATTTCATGTTGACTTTAAAGGGGTCATATAATGGGGAAGTTGATAAACTATGCAAATACACATTAATCCCTCCAGACAATTTATAAAAACTAGATATAACAATATAAAACACAACCACAATCTGTAAGTAGGCTTGTTAATCATTTGAAATGCAAAATGT
The DNA here is from genome assembly GCA_039654105.1 of Coreius guichenoti. Lineage (NCBI taxonomy): Eukaryota > Metazoa > Chordata > Actinopteri > Cypriniformes > Gobionidae > Coreius > Coreius guichenoti. The sequence goes on along the minus strand of CM077177.1, from coordinate 11,446,904 downwards.
TTAGCCAATCATAACATAGGCTATTTACATACAGAATTCTTCAAGATCAAGTATCAAAACATGGAATGGTCATGTAAAAATACATTTGTTGCAGGAATGCTTGACTAATAAGTGAACTTCACAACAAAAAAGAAGAAGTGTAGGATCTGGCTCCTCTAAAAATGCCTTGCAAACATATGGAGGCAGTCTGAGAGTCGCCTCAATAAAAAAGCATAAACAATTGTACACAACTAACATCCTGCACACACAAGTTCAACACCCGCTCCTAACAGACAGCCAGCTAATATGAGTTTATTACTTTTTTTGAGGCACCACAGAGATTCGGAGAGGCCCGTGTGTTTTTAAGAGCGCTCTGTGGGGATTTCTCAGACGGGTTTGAGTGGGCACTGAAGGGGTAAATCAAGACTGCTGGGCGAGACACACATCTGACAGCGGAGAGAGAGTTCAGAGGAAGACGCTCAGCACACACACTGAGCCAGAGGCTCCCTCAGTCCTGGCCTGAAGCACACTTTCCATCCTCTCTCTCTCTCTTTCTCTCACTCACTCGCTCAAAGACTTAGTCTGACCACAGGATGAGCAAGTCCAACATTTACACCAACTTAACTGCCAATACAGCAGTGCCATTATCTTCACATTATGCTATTTGGGGCTCAAGGTGTCTGGTTTCTCAAATGAACTTTAATTAAAAACATTAAAATATTAGCATTGACTTTTATATTATATTATATTATATATATTCTTGTCAACAATTTCTTTTGAAATGTCTATGACTGTATATATTAATTTAGATTAAGCATTAAATGAATAGTTCACACACACAAAAACAAAACAAATTGTGTCATCATTAACTCACCCTCACGTCAAAATTAAATTAAAAATTAAAAACTGTATGTTCTTTCTACCATGCAACACAAAATAAAATGTCAGGCAGGATGTTCAAGCTGTTCTTTTCAATACAATCAAGTGAATGTTGATTGAGGATGTCGAGCTCAAAAATGAGCAAAAGGCACCATAAACAAAACCTAAAAGCAGTATGACTACCGTGCTGGACTAAACCTTCAGAAAAGTTAAAGGGTTAATTCACCTAAAAACACGAGAATGAACCTCATTGGTTCTTGCGGAAGCTCAAACATGCTGCGTAACACACGAGAATGAACCTCATTGGTTCGTGAGGAAGCTCAAACGCGCTGCATAACACACGAAAATGAACCTCATTGGTTCTTGCGGAAGCTCAAACGCGTTGCGTAACACACGAGAATGAACCTCATTGGTTCTTGCGGAAGCTTATACGCGTTGCGTAACACACGAGAATGAACCTCATTGGTTCTTGTGGAACCTCAAACGTGCTGCGTAACACGAGAATGAACCTCATTGGTTCGTGAGGAAGCTCAAACGTGCTGTGTAACACGAGAATGAACCTCATTGGTTCTTGTGGAACCTCAAACGTGCTGTGTAACACGAGAATGAACCTCATTGGTTCTTGAGGAACCTCAAACGTGCTGGGTAACACGAGAATGAACCTCATTGGTTTTTGCGGAACCTCAAACGTGCTGTGTAACACGAGAATGAACCTCATTGGTTCTTGCGGAAGCTTATACGCGTTGCGTAACACACGAGAATGAACCTCATTGGTTCTTGTGGAACCTCAAACGTGCTGCGTAACACGAGAATGAACCTCATTGGTTCGTGTGGAACCTCAAACGTGCTGCGTAACACGAGAATGAACCTCATTGGTTCGTGAGGAAGCTCAAACGTGCTGTGTAACACGAGAATGAACCTCATTGGTTCTTGAGGAACCTCAAACGTGCTGGGTAACACGAGAATGAACCTCATTGGTTTTTGCGGAACCTCAAACGTGCTGTGTAACACGAGAATGAACCTCATTGGTTCTTGCGGAACCTCAAACGTGCTGTGTAACACGAGAATGAACCTCATTGGTTCTTGCACGTCAAGCGAACATACTTGAGCTTCCGTTTACCACAACTGATGTGCGTGTTGTTGGATGTTTATTTGTGAATAAAAGCCTAAATTAAATCTGTTCATCATATAAAGTGATCAAGTCTCTTCAGAAAATTTGGACTAAACCACTCAACTCATATGGATTAGTTTTACGATCTCTTTATGAACTTTTTGAAGCGTTAAAGTGGTAGTTGCGTAGCTGTCAATGGAGGGACAGATAACTCTCAGATTTTATTAAAACATCTTCATATGTGTTTCGAAAATGAACAAAAGTCTTATGGGTTTGAAATGATATGAGGGTGAGTAACTGACAGAATTTTCATTTTTTGGGTGAACTATCTCTGAAATATAGGGCAGAAGGTGTATGGACTATTGTGGACAACAGAAAAAAAAACTCAAAGGTTTGGACCAACATGAGGGTGAGTAAATCATGACATTTAAATTTTTTGTATGTATTATACTTTTAACACATGCGTGTTTCTACATTATAGTATTTGAAATCTAAAAAAAGGAATCAGATCCCTGTGGCAACACAGAAACGAGGGTGAGATTGAAACCGGACTGAGATCACGACCTGAGCATATCTCCAAATCCCCACGTTCATTGCCACCCCTCCGCAGATCTGACCGCGAAACTCCAACCTTTTCGATTATCCACATTTTTAACCACCAAGACTTCATCCATCTCTGAGGTAAAGTATTTTATCTTTTGTCTCTCAGGTAAAAGTAAAAGAGCACTGCATAGGACAGAGGAAGTTGAGCAGTCATTTCTGTTCAGAGAGAAGGAAAGAGTCAAATATGCAACATCTAATTGGCTGTAAAGCTGTAAAATGCTTTGCTGATAACAACAACGACACTTCAACATCATCATCACTGGCAGGATAACATGCTAGGCTAGGCCACGTTTCTTCTAGTCAAGCACAGGAAACAGTTAATCAGTTTCCTGTAATGTAAAATGTTTTCCAACAACAAATATTTTAGCTCACTTTATAAATGGAAATGGGAATGCGTTTTGTTCTGTAAAAATTAAACTGTAAAAATGTAAAACAGTGTATTTTACCCACTGAAATGTGCTCATGTGAACAATTGCACCTATACAAATATGTTACTCATAGCTTAACTGAATAAATATCACAAAACTGAATTTGGTTTTGTGGTCTTTATATAACTATCGTGGTTTAATGCCACAGGGAGAGATCCGCTTACATGTGAGGGTCACAGAGGATTTACAGTAAACTTAGATCAACAACTCTCTAAATTTATACCCCGAACAAATAAACCGGCCGAGGCAGTGGATTGTTTTCCTTCACCATGTGACCAGGTTTATCGTGCGGTATTATAGCAGATAGAAGCGTTTAGTGCAGGATTCCAGTCCGGGAATACAGACTGATAGCATTCCAGTCTTCCATAAAATTCGGCATCTCAGCATTTTCAAATCGCGTTAATGCTTACATAGCAATAATGTTTTTTCTCCCCCTCTCTCTTTTTCCCGAAAGTCTTTAGAATGTATTTAAATGAGAGATTTAGTTAATGAGTTTGGGCAAAGTCTGGAACAGTCTTTTAAGAATTATCATTCTCATTAATTTTCAGAATTACCCACTGTGTTGTGATAGCTGTCATGGACTTTAGAGTTCAATTAACTAAATACTGAGAACGTACATATAATATACATGCACGTGTGTCTGTGCGCGAGCTGTATGCATGCAGGACTCATACCCAAGCACGCATAAGTATGCATGTACACGTTTGTGTGTGTGATTTGTTTTATTACAAATTTCTGCAGTTTACCATTTCATTCTGGGTTTATACAATAAATATGCAAGTAAACAATTCCAAGAAAGCAATCCATGATCCAAGCAAGCAAAGATCTTTCACTTAAGCCTGCATCACAATGCAGCATGCATCTGCTTTTCTGTGCAATTGTGCTCAAATCGAGACTCTCCGGAAAGAACTAGAGATTACCCACAGCAAAATCATAACATAACCAAAGTTGAAGGGCACAGAATGCAGGTGGAATAAATCAAGCCCTTTCAAGGACAGACACATCAAAGTGCGTTTCTTGGCTCCTCATTCTTTGACTTTTGCACCGAAGTAATTACTATATGAGTAAACATTCATTTTGTTTTCTATCATTTCATCCTGAGGAGTGCCCACATCAGAGGCATAAGTGTTTCATTACGCCTTTATCTGTCCACAGTTCTTGTGAAGCAGGAACAATTAACCCTGCCTTCAAAGTGATTGATATAGGCTTTGCTTTCAATTTGTTCCACTACACAGATCATGAAATTCGCAATGTGCCCATCCTTATTGACCTAGACTTTCAAACACAGAGGGCTACAATGAGATGAAAAGAATTAGAAAGAAGAGAGCCGCGCAGCCATGAAATAACATGGGGAAGAGTGAAAAAAAAATGGATGTGACCTCACAAAACCTCAACTATTTCAAGTACACTTTCTGGAAAGTTGTTTTCTGTTCCATCCAAAGCTATCCTATACATTTCTGCTCTCTGAGTACTGTCTGAAAGGCGGAGGAGAGCTCTCGAGATGTGGGCATACGTGGTTATGTCGTAAACACAGCTCACTTGTTCATGAGCAAAATTGAATTTCTATCGCTTTTGCCAAAACCAATCTTTCAAATGTGAACCCCTGAGCTTAGTTTGTAAATCATTAAGAGGCAATGAAAATGCTTGTTTATAGGTATACAGCTGCTTTAATAAAACAGACGCAATATACTCAGAGTTTTCAAGTGATTCATGTTAATTGAGAGTTAATTCAAAACTAATAACATATAGTGTAGATTGACAGACTGGTGATAGATAGATGATAGGTAGCTAGAACGATAGATGTTTACAGTTGTCACAGCTGACGACCGATGTTACAGATGTCAAGCAACTATAATATAGTATGTAAAGTCACAAACCTGCATTTAACAACGTTTTCAAGCGCAGCCCATCCAATCAGAAATTAGACTCTGAAGTATCCATCTGATAGTTTGCTGCCCTCTAAAATACTGGTAAATATGTCAATCAAAAATATTCTACAATTACATTTTAAGACACTGGCACTGAGAGTTAGAGTTCTAGATAGATAGAACAATAGAACGATAGAATGATAGAACCATAGAACGACAGAATGATGGACAGAACGACAGAATGATAGATAGAATGACAGAATGATAGAACAACAGAACGATAGATAGAACGATAGAACGATAGAACAACAGAATGATAGACAGAATGACAGAATGATAGAACAACAGAATGATAGATAGAATGATAGAAAGACTGGATGATAGACAGAACAATAGAACGATAGAAAAACAGAATGATAGACAGAACGTTAGATCAAATGATAGACAGAACGACAGAAAGACAGAATGATAGACAGAATGACCGAATGTTAGACAGAACGATAGATAGAATGAATGAAAGAATGACAGAATGATAGAATGACAGAACAATAGAACGTTAGATAGAACAATAGATAGTCTATCTATATAAAGCGACAGAACGATAGCTAGATCTAACTTTAGAACTTCTTTATATTAAATAAAAAATAGAACTTTTTATATTAAAAATTAGATAGTAGTACCACATCACATAGTATTCCACATTAGTCTAACTGTAAGCTGTTTACTAGTATGTACAGTCACAAACGATTTCAACTGCAGCTCATCTGATATGTCATTTAAAAATACTCCAAAATGACTTTTAAGACTTCTTTAAAGTCCTGAAAGCACTGAGAGTTTGTGTGTGTTTGCTTTAGCTGATGGCTATTGTGCTGTACAGTATCAATAAGCAATTTGACCTTTTCCCACAGTCTGCTGCTGGAGAGGGCTTCATTTGTCAGGACCGTGAGCTAATTTTAGCCTTTCCCTGACGAAAGACCTACTGTTACTCCATTACACGCCACACACGGACAGATATACATTATCAATTCAAAAAGTTTGCCTTTGGTACGTCAAAGCACAGGAAGTGGCAGGAGACACAGAAGTGGCTGACACAGCGTCCTGCGGTGCTGCTTTAGATGAGTGTACCCGGTGATAAGCCTGGGAAAACGCCGGCACAAAAGCAGTCAGTAAATCCCTGCAAAGGGGGCTTCTTTAGGTGACGACATGCGTAAGGAATGCTATAGAGAAAATACCTCGGCGTGCTGTAGCTCCTTTGTGAGGCGAGGTGATGGGGGCTTACCTCCATTTACAGCCAAATCACAACTATGACATTCACTTATTAAAGTGACAGATGGGGCTTACGCGCCACAAAATTTATTTATCTGTTGCGTACAGCGGGTATCGCGGTGAGGTTCGAGGGCGGTCCGTGCTGAGTTATGCGGCTGTGTTTTCTAGCAGCTCTTCTGCTTAACCGGAATAATCAATTGTAATTTTGCAAGCAAAATGAGGGCCGTGCAGGTGCGGATGATCAAATCACTGCTTGATGAGAGGGAAAAAAGAGAAACTATGTTATTACTACTATTAAATAGCATCCAAAACACATTTAACTTCTGTAATGTGATGTATTACAGACAGTTCCGCTGGAAATAATTATAATTTGATATTATTACCAGACAGGTAATAAGGAACCATCATAATTTAGCCAAGTCAGTTTCATTCTTACAGCACTGTACAGATTGTTCAAAGCAGCTTTACAGGAAATCCTGATGTTAATGTTTATAATATCCTAGGCTGCGTTTACACTGCAAGTCTTAATGCACAGATCTGATCTTTTGACCATATCCAATTTTTTGGCCCGAGTGTTTAGATTCACTTTAGACACGACTGGTATCCGATATACGTGTTTACATGAATTCCCGTTATTGTCGGTGATTGCTTTGTAGGCAAATGTGTCGCCCTCGTCTTGCGGTGGCTTGGAATTCAATGGGGAATCGGACATTCGTGTTTAGATGTAGGTCGGATGTCCAGATATCGGATATGTATCTGATTTAAAACCACATTTGGAAGGCTCAAATCGGATGCAAAAAAAAAACGGATCTTATGCGGATTTTTTGTGTTTACACATGTGCAACAAATTCCGATCTGTGTCAGATGTGAGTAAATAAATTGGATTTTTTGTGCCAGTGTAAACGCAGCCTTAAAGGCACAGTATGTAAGTTTCGCCACTAGAGGACGCTTATTTAAAGCCATAACAAAGGCGTAGCTTGATGACCGCGTGAATGAGCGTGGAATCGTGGGAGTTGTCGCCTTCACCTCCACAGCCGATGGAAAGCAATCAGACAGGACTCAGGCAGAAATCATGTTCATGGATGAGATAACGTATTAAAGTTTTATTAACGTTACTGTGGTATGAAGCAGGGCGGGGCCGAGAGCCTGCATCATTTTACTTTGCTGTTTTTATTATGCTTTATTATGCCGCAGTCGGCCGCTCCTTTCGTTTTGTTGTTTATGTTTATTTTACGATTAACATTATGTTTAATGTCCGTCTCCTTCCCTGATCTTGAACTTTGTTACAGTTGTGTTTGATCACTTAAATTAAATTCACATTATTTTATTTAATTCTAATGAAACAGACAGGTTACTTTTTTTGACGAATTAAAATTGACTTGGTAAAAACAATCATACTAAAAATGCATTTGAGTGTGTTGAAAGTTATGTTGACGTTACTCTGTGCGTTCGCTCAGTGGCTGCTATGAGACACGTTGCGGTAATCTAGATCGATATTAGAATGCTATATTAATAAAGGCTGGATGACTTGTGTTGTTAAATGGCATGTAATTAACTTTGTTTAAAATATATATTATAGTGGAGAAAATGCTGTATTACTGTCACTACAAATAAAGCTCTTCCTGGTTATGTTAGCCATTTGAGAAAATAGCATTGTCTCTGAGGCATGGTACAAACATGTTATACTCACGGTAAATTAAGAAAACAAGAGATTTAAACAACAAGATTAACCGTGTTGAGCTAGTAGGGGTAAGCGGGGCACAACCTGACGCGGGGCTAGTTGTAACACAGTTGTTTTAAATACATCCACACGCTAGCATGATGAAACTTAGTGTATTTAATAGTTGACATAACACTATATAGAGAATTTTTTTTTTCCAAAATTCAGAATTGTTTGGAAGATATCACTGAACATGTATTTAACCATAGCAAAACTACATTTTTTGTTTATTTAAAATGAGTAAAATCTGATATTATTTAATCTTATATCTGTTATTTAACAGTTGAGAGAGTTATTTAATGCTTCACTAACTAGCAGAAGACACTAACCAGGTGCTGCCTTCACATGCTATCAGAAATTTGATAATTCCCACTTCTGAAGTCGTGATTATGAGCTCATCGAAATGGGAGGGCGTTCATGTGCAATTTTTACCTAGGAAACTCATATTGACGATAATTCCGAGAGCATGTGAAGGTAGCATTAATCTCAGTTGCGCAGATGGGGAACGTTCAATACTGCGTTAAAACGTGCCCTGCTATTAGAACTATGCAATTGGCATAATTAACTTTTATCAATTTCTATCGAGAAACAGGTGAATAAAGACTGAGAGGAAGAACCTGAGTATTCAGAAATTATTATTTCAAGAAATTTACAGCATTCGTACTGGCTTGTCTATTTGTCTCCTGTTCTGGGATGCTGTGTGTGGAGGGAGGGGAGTGTTGTGTTCAGCTCTGTGTTTTTCTGAATGTGTTTCTTCATCTATTTGCCTGCATTGTTTTGACCTATGCTGTGTTTTGCAGTGTGTTCATTGTCATACATAATTTCTTAAAAAATGCCATTATCTTCTTTGAAAAAAATAATAGTTGTCTTTTATTGACAAAATATTTTAGTTTATCTTGGCTAATTTTTTTTTTTTTATTAGATCAGAAAACATTTTAAGCTGTCATACGGTCATGTTAAAACATGCCCCTCATGTTACAACATGCCCCACCTATGGGGCATGTTGTCACATTTCACTTCCATTCTTTTGACGTAAATAATGAAAGAAGTATACACTGTATTAAAGAAACAAGGCAACGTTTGTACCAGACATATGTGAAATTAATTTGGAAAAAAAGAAATACTAAGAAAGTCAAAAAGCGTGTGCCCTACTCTCCCTATATAACAATGATTAGTTTTCTGTCGATATAGGTATCCTAACAGTTGCTCATCGGTCTAATAAAACACCGAATATATTAAAGCGTCTACGTTGTTTCCAGGGTTTCTACGGAAGTAAAATCAAGGGTAACATATGGCATCATTGACAGGCGATGCAATGACACAGGCATTACACTGTTTAAATCCAGAGGAATCCACAATTTTACCATTGTTTGAAACATTTGGAATTATGCAAGTACACAAGTCAACAAAATATATAACATTGTTCTAGTGGTTTTTAATCCAAAATTCTTACATATGGAGCCTTTAATATCTTCATACCTTATAGTCGCATTTAGCAGATTTACATTTTGTAATGACATAAATAATCAAGCAGTTGAGATTTGCCATTTAGTATATATTGCTTTACCTTATGTAAAGCAATATATACTAAATGGCAAATCTCAACTGCTGATACTGTACGAATGCGGATAAAGTTGGATGTACTATATAAATATATCACTGGGTGATAATATAGTTTATTTTCGTGATGATACAAACAATCAAGCCGTTGAGATTTGCTATAGAGTAGTATTCAGGAAAAACAAGGGTAGCCTAACTGTATTTGAGTGGTAATAAATGTAGCTAATGAAAAAAACCATCTTGCATCCAAATGTAACACAAGTTTTCAATATAGAGAAAAGTGGCTACATCTTCAGATCAAAATGAGTCATTGTTCAATGTGCGCAAATATGTGCAGAGCCAAACCCAAATCCAAGTACGCAATGCACTTAAATCCATTTTCTTTGCCAATGCACATACAGGAGGATTACACATGTATTGTGGAAGCGCTGTAGAGTTTGTGCGGGCTCAGAAGTGCTGCTGGAACACTAGAGGGGGCGAGTAAAGGGCAACACTTGCTGCTAGCATTAGATGATCGCGGCACAGCCAAACCAAAGAAGCAGATGGGAGTCAGTGGGCAGAACATCTGTCTTTAGAGCCAGATACTAAATGAAGGTCTTAAAACCACTGTGGACATTAAACGCGTAGAAGGGGAGCTCGGGTTTTACCGCAGCCGCAAACCATAACAAAACCTGTGACATTCAGAAGCAACACTGTAGCCGCCTAGAGCATGATCATCTCTGATCTCTTCTTTCTAGCATGAAAAGGGGCGTATGTACTGCCTACAGTCCTTTGAAATATAAAGGCCTTCGATATCTGCATTAATGTATAGAGAAGTCAGCACTCAGCACAGAGTAACCGGGGCTAGTTGTCACAATTATACGTCCGGTTACAGTGATTCTGTATGCTGGTTTAAAACACAGTTTGAAATGGTCTTAAATTGGAATAATTTAGTGAACTTCTGTTCTCCACACTAAAATATCCAATATCATCTTATTTTTACTTTTAAGAAAACAAGTGAACACAATTTAAAGCAAACTGACATACATCAAGTCAGCAAATTATTTACTATTTTAATTTTGCCTGTAAATTGGTCATTTAATTGCAGATTTAAATGTAACAACTTTCCCCATAAAGTGCTTTTGAGGCATAAAATTTTGAGGCATAAAAAAAAAGGCAAAAAAGAAAAAGGTCATTTAGTGATTCAGTGCAACATGACAGATCCATCAACCAATTCGTTGACGCGTCCAAAAAGGACATGGGCACATGCAAAAACCTCAGCTCAGATGTAGAGATGTATACATCACAAAGGCTCTCACGCCATGAGCTGTGCAGTAATGCATCGAGAGACTGCACGATTACCTTTGCAGGATGCATCTTCTTTATGTCTGTGTCTCTGCTCTGACCTTCACAATAACAGAGACGAGTGGCGGCTGGCGAGAGCCGCGGTAATCACCGCACAACACGCCGAGCACCAGCCACAGATGGGGGCTGAAAATCCCTCTTAATTGTGATAAATACACATCAGAATTGCTTATTTGCCTCCATTCCATGCCGTGTTCGGCGCTGGCGAATCAACGGGTGAAACTGGTGCATCCTTTGTGTGATGGTATAGCTCAGCTTGGGCTGTCTGCCTCTCCAGCATTCGGAGAATATCACCGCTTTGTTTCTTCCATAAACATAATCATATCTCACACATGGTGATTTTGAAATAAAAAAATAAATCACAAACACAGTGCACTGACACTCCTAAGCGTTTAGTGAGATGCTGATGTTCATAATTTCACATCAAAGGATTATTATAATGAACAGCTACATGTCAGAATGTGATTTCAGTAACAAACAAGCCAATTTTTCAAAGAGAAAAATAATTTATGTTTAGTTGACATGAAATACATTAAAGAAGTTGACATCCAATTTTAAACAGCATTTTGCAAATGCTATTATAATCGTTACGCATGCACCTTTTATGAGCCTGTATTAATTTAGAAACTACCGTAGGACCATTTTAAATAATCAACAGAGAAAAAACTAAAGATATACACTTTCCCATATATATTCATTTGCATGTTTAACCTAAAATGTAAGCGACATGCATCACATGCAGCATCTTGTTAATGGACCTGTTGATATACAACCCATTAGCGAGAGAATACTTTATAATGCAACACCAAATAAACCCCAAGCATTTCACAGAGCCACAGCTCCGGTCTCAATCTATGGATCCACTGCTGCACCGTAGGAGAGGAAATGGAACAATTTAGCACTTTTGTTTGCTCACAGTGAGGGAGGGAGGCATTGCTTTCTTCAACACAAAGGCAACTTTGTGTTTAGTGTTGTGTATAAATTCACGCCAACCAATCTCTCTCCCTCTCTCTGTGAATTCTCGTCCAACTCCTTTGGAGTTGCTTCGCCCAAGAGCACAATCCCTCCCTTCCCAACACTTACTACAGTAGGAACCGGCGCTAGTAAACAGCACTACATTAAAAAATAAACTCCCAAACCTTCCCTGAGAATTTCAGCCCCAGTGTTATTCGGTTCAACTCTCAAGTGGAGCCACATAACGAATCACAGAGTGCAATTTAGCCCTTCAGAATGCCGGTCGGAAACAGGTGATAAAGGAAGCACTCATGCACTGGCTATGAAGTTTCACCTCCATCCGAATTAATTCCATCTTCAAGATTCCTATCTCTGTGATATGCTCGGAATGGCACACAAATACGCTCCCGCCAGAAAGATTACCGCAGACTGACTTAGCATAAACATCTCCTGCTGTTATGACTGGCAGGGGGTGGAATATAATTCTAATGCATATTTAGACGTACAGTAGGTGCATTCGTGTAATCTGCATGTTCCGAGTGGGAATAATAAAATAATCGAGCTCAATGAGAGTTTTGTCAAGCTTGCTAATGATAATAATAACCATTTGTAGTCCAGTCAGGCACACAATCTTGTGGAGTTGCACACTACAGTATATGAAACGGGCCGTGTTTACATTGTAAAATGTCACTGGCTCTACGGCTGATATTTTGTACACACACTGCAGGTGAATTATTGCATACAATTTAACATTAGTTCAACAAGCTGTACGCAGTCACACGCAGTATGGCGTGAACCAGTGATGCCTAATTTAATACTGCTAAGAGCTAAAAAGAAAACATATACCAAAACACCTATTGCTTGTATTAGTAAGAACTAGCGATATTCTACAACATAATACAAAATCTGACAGCCACTTGTCATCTAATCACAAAAGACTAATGCATATGCAATAAAAAAGTTTCAATAATAAGGAAAATAACATGCACCTGACTAGTGCTAATAAGATCCTGAGAGCAGCTTATGAAAGTAATTTCATAACTGCAGATTTATTTAGTGCAACACCTGTGATCTAACAGTATAAGACTGATGCATATGTAATACTCAAAGAAAATTGCACTAAATCAACAGCCTTTAGGCACCCACCTGACTAGTCTATATAAAATGTAATCATAATAACATTTCAGATCTATAGAACAACCAATTCTTACATTATTTTCAATAATGCAGATGACTAATATGATGATAAATATGCACACTCAATTCATCTACAGTTTCTGATTGGATTAATTTAAAAGTCCTCAAAACGCCACTTGATGCTTTATGCACATATCAAAAGAGTCGCAATTGCAGATCAATAGATCAAGTAATTTCATAATTGCAGAATTTAGCGCACCACCTGTCATCTAAACACATGCAATATTCAAACAAAAATAGCAATTAAGTCATTTAATCATGTACACAATAGCTTTATATCACATTACTTTATGTAATGTATCACAATTTCAGATCTATAGATCTGACAAATGAATTCAGTGCACCACCTGTCATTTAAGTGTAAAATACAAGACATCTCAACTACTCAAACAATGCAATAAAACATCAGTATTTTAGCATGCACCCTGCTATATTCATATATCACTAATTGTGATAGCAATCGTGCACCTGTCATGTAAGTGTAAAACACCAATTCAACGAAAAGCATTTCAGCTACACTTAACTAGTCTTGTGATCACTCAAGAGGTGCAGATTTAGAGCTCATATTTCAATCCCCATCAAGAGTTCCTGATCTAATACAGGACACAAACCCACATCAATCTACATCGAAACTTCCTCAAACAGCAGCCTGATGCACACTATTTCACAGCAGTAAACAGTGTGTTTTACTCCGATTGGCCTAATGCCGTGAAAACAAACACAGAGCGGATACAACGCTGCAACATGGTCGCGTTCGAATGTTCACAAATTTCCCGCGAAACCTGCCAGCAGCGCGAGCGACACACGCTGAACACATTCAACGGTCATGTCCTCTGTCCACCAAAACACACACACACACTCACTCACTCACTGCTTCTGTCAGCGTGTATACCTGTTACCCAACCACTCACACACACTCCTGCGGAAAGGGCAAAGTTTCCCATCTCAGTCCAAAATGCCCGTCAGCACACGCGTTTCCACAGACACACAACAAACCGAGCGTTTACCGTTCTCTTCTGGAAGGGTCTTGCTGAATGCTGGGCTTGGTGGGCGCCATCTTCCTGCAATTATTAATTACACTTTTTTCCTCCAGAATTCACGCGACGAGCAGCTGACAGCGAAACCGGGAGCATTTAAGCAACGCCATCGGTGGTACCGGAGCGCTCGTGCCCGTGTCTCCGTGCGTTAAGACGCGTTCAGACGGGAGCGAGACCAGCCGACGCTGAGATCCAAAGGCATGCCAATAAAGTGAGAGGAAACCCGGGGACGCTTGTGCGATCCGGCGGCTGTCCTCGCGGGGTAAACGAGAGCAGGAATCAGTACACGAGACGGGCATTTACATCACGACGTGCCCTTCGAACACAGCCGCTTCTTCCCTGTATGTTTGTCCGCATTTTCCAGCTTTTTCCTGCTTCTCTCTTCCTCTCATCTCCCTCTCCTGCCGGCGCAACAACGCCACTCAGTTGTAGTTGGAAATAGTTGGAGTTTATTGGGAATATACAGGTTGTTTCTAGTGCATCAACGAAAAGATTTGCGTCTGTATCTCTTCATGAAACCGTTTGCATGCTGATGTTTGCATTCATACTTTCTATAAACATGTGGAATCATATGATTGACAGCTGTCAAAATCAACTCAAATGCCAAGTTGAGCTTCAAATAAATCTGAGACTAAATTATTTTGAAACTGATATTTTGTCAAAGCACTAAAGAGTGAAAAAAATAAAATATTTATTTAGGCTATTTTATTTTATTTTATTAAAGATATTAAAGAGATATCTCGTATGCCATGTCCATGTTAGATCTACAGATACCTGCGTCAGACAATGTTCATGGTTAAAGTATTTTTGCACTAATGCACATTCAGTATATTATTTTATTTTTCTAAGTTAATCCGTCTTGACATAAATAAAGGGCTTTTTTTCTGGTGTGCATTAGAACCTGTGACCTGTCAAGGTCATGAGCTGACAGCCTCCCCATTTAATGTCCTGTTCATTGTGTTGTGCTCTAAATAGACTGTTTAATTGAACGTGACAGTGTATGGAAGCATGTGTGCACATGATCAGTTGATTCTGCTGATAAACTAACAATCAGAACATTCACATCCATTAATGCCAGTCTTCCACCTGGCTTTAGTAGAAGATGAAAATTACTGTGTATATTTATGTGGAAAAAAAAAAAGGCCTGTTCAAACTGACTTAATTTATGTTTGTATAAATCAAAATCACACACCATGTAGTTTAGTGGTGTTTTTCCTGGCTTTGGGTAAAGTTTTGCAACTAATTGTTTGAAAATATATTGTTGCATTGCATTATACATTGCTTTTGCATGCATTTTTCACTTGAAATCACTCATTTTTCAAATGAATCATTTGAGATCATATGTTCTGAAGTGAGTTTTTGTGCATTGAAATAGTTGGCAATGCCACTTTTATAATAATCACAGTCACCTTGAATATTTAACATGATAGAAAATGTGTCTATGATACACATTAAACGTGTTATTTATATTGATTAAAAATCATAATATGACGTTTCTTTACATCTCTGCATATGTCTGACACATAGTAAAACTTTACAAGTGTCGTTTTGTGTCTGATAAATGGAGCAAAACCTGAATCTAAGTGAAAATTGAGATGTTAGGAATCTAAGTTAGACCTTTGGCAACCTTCAGGGAAATCCAGTTTTGCTTTATATATATATATATATATATATAAACCTGATAACGGTGCGCGTGAATGGATGCAACAGATATGACATGAATAGTATGAATGTGAAGAAGAAGGAAAAAAAAACATGTTTTGCATTTTAGCCAGCATACCTTTGTTGGTAAGACGTCAAGCCTTGGACGTTTTGCGGATTCCCGTTAGTAGCTCCCGGGACTCTGGACGCAGCCGGCATCCCTCCACCGCCTCCCGCACCTGCGGCCGCCGCCGCCGTCACCTGAACACTGAAATCCGGGAAGATCCTGATCATCCCCGAGCGCGCACCGCGATGCTGCACCAACCAAGTGTGTGTGGATCAACCTTCCCTCCGGTCCGACAAATCACAGCAGCACAATCCCATAAGTGATGGAAACAAGCTCATCAGCCATTCTACGTCTTGTTTTCTGCTTTCAGAGGAGAGAACCGCTGCTTTTACAGGGTTGGTGGTGATGGTGATGGTGCTCGTAGACTGCCGCCTCTTTGCGCGTCCTGTGCGCTTTTACGCGTGAAAGTTTCAAGCGCTCCAAGCATATGTTTTAAAAGTGAACTTCCTTAAAACCTCATCACTTAACCATATCCTCCAATATATGAATGTTCTGAATGTCTTTATGACTGCTTGCGAGCCAAGTCATAACAATTTTGACAAATAAAAAATCAGGGTCCGTTGTCAGTTTAGGAAACTTACCATAAAGTGACACACTAAGTCCTAAAATCTTAAATCAAAGTATCCTGATATTATTTCAACTTTAAAACGCATATGCCTTTTAGTTTTAGTAGTTGAATGTACAGCTACAGGCTTTAACAGAAATGAAAACGCACGTGCAACACTTTCCTTCTAGTGTGAAGGAATGCGTGCGTATAAATAAACGAGCACAGAACTTTTTATCAGTCCAGTGCGTCCTGAAAAGCTCTACTGATTAAGATCAGAGATAGCTGTCCATTCCCAGTGTGGTTTAGGAAACAGATCTAAGTATGTTCGCGAGGAAAAGTCCAGTGCATGATGTGGTCTGCTCGCCTCCTACTGTTGTGATGATGATGTGCTACTGCTTTCAGTTTCAGAGAGTAGGAATGAGCAGCTTCTTCTTCTTCTGGTGCTGATGCTGCGGAGGTCAGGTGCTGTCAGTGCTGCTGCCAGGATCAATGTCTAAAGCTGATGGGATGTTTGCTGTGTGCATGCTCCTGATGTGTTGTGTTGTATTGCCCTGCTGTGTGTGGCAATGCCATCGCTATAGCGCGTGCGAGAAGATGAACTCAGCCGCTCGTGCAGCTGATTAACGGCGCGCGCCTCCGCCGCGCAGCCAATGGGACGCTCGCACGGGAGCGCGCAGCGGTTTACCGCAGCAGTTAACCCTTTATGAGCCGAATGATCAGGACCAGAAGATTCACAGCTGACACATGATGCAACTGAAAGGTCAATCATACTCAGAGAACTTAAGTTAGAATAAAACACTATCTAGATTAGAAAGAAAGAAAAGCTAAACAATTAAATTATATAAACTATGCATGCATTTAAATTCAATGCTATTTGAAAGAACAAAAGCAAATGCACAGTTAAGTAAAGCATTTCTCAAAAAGTAGCTTTTCATATTGACTTCTTACATCCACTGAAAAGAACTGTTGAGCAAAAAAGGCTCAGAAAAGTAAATTTAGTTGAATTGGAGCAGATACAGATATTTAATTCGATATTTTGTATTTAATGCAACAATATAGTGTATATATATATATATATATATAGTGTATATATATATAATAAAAGAAGGGGTTTGTGTTGTGCTGTTTCCACACATTTGTAGGTGTTTTGGCCAGTATGGGAAATAATTAAATTAAATTGTACATGCATATTGGTTTTAATTTTTTTTTAAATCTTGTGCAATACAATTATGTATAGTTTCTTGTGGTATGATCCATGATATTAGACATAGTAGATTTAGTTTCAGCATGGTAAGCTAGTTCGTTCCTATTATAGTGAGGTTTACAGAAAGAATTGTAGGCTATCATTTTGCAGCATGCATCTTGCAGAATTGAGGAGAAAGATGGTTTGGTTTACAAACAAATGGAGAAAGGTTTGCTCATGAAAAATCACTCTCTGTGCAAACAAAATGATGTTGACTGAGTTTTGAGTGCCTCCTATTCAATTTCATGTTCGTCTGCAGAAAATTACACACTTTGCACACAAGCAGATGCAAGTACAGATGAAGAAATAAAATCAAGACCCAGAGAAAGGCATAATGTTTAATTGTGCAACGGTAGGCGCGTGTTGTTGGTAAGTTGCTACTCATTGACTCCTCTGTTCTTGAACTGTCACTGTTGTGAAAGTGATTGAGTGTTAACCAATAAAATATTCCAAAATGCAAATATTGAGCTGCATCCACATCAACACTCATGAATCTTCTACTGTAGTTCACTTGTCCTTTGATAAACCAAAGACGGCTATCTGTATAGCTTTATGGCATTTTTTATCAAACATTTGCAGCTTATTAATGATCTCAGTGTGGGCATACGGCAACCTTTGAAATCAGCAGGAAGTCCTTGAAACTAAACCATCAGATATCTATAAGTTACAGCAGATTTGTAATTGTCAGTGAGCATATTTACGTGATGCATTAGTACAGAATGTCAAGTGTGACGATATGACAGAGAAAAAGTTCTCAGCTGATTCATTAATGCATCTGCATAGTAAAATAAGTATCCTTCAAGTTCATTTTAATAAGTACTTAGGTAAAGTTCAAGTATTTTTAAATATACTTTATGTAGTAAGTATACTAATATGTACTAGTAGTAAACTTGTAAGTGTACTTTTTCAATACTATTTCTGTGCATAAAAAGTAGACAAATTTAAAAGTATACTAATAGCACACTTGTTTTTTAGTAAGGGAACTCTATAAAAAAAATCAAAATAGACACAAATGAGACAATTGTTGAAATACAGTATGAGAGCCATAAAATGAATGTGAATAGCAGCTCAGATCATTTAATGAGAAATGTGTGAGTTAATATTGAGATTGAGTTTATAATTTGATTTCTTGGCAAATCTGAGCACATTTTGAGATCTTAGTTGAGATCTCTTCTGAAGTTCTAGAGAAGACTTCTAGGTTTTGTTTTTTCCTTTCTCATCCTCAGGAGAAACATCTGAGAAGCGTCTCCATTGCTCTCAATTAATCTCACTTCTGTCTATCAGAAAGTTCTGAGCTATTAAAGAGATCTGATCTGATCTGTGATTTTCTTGCCTGCGGGAAGGAACGTGGCACACGCATTGCACAGGTGCCCATAATCTCTCTGTTGTGTACAGTTTAAAAGAGAGAACGTTTTATTCTCTGTCTCCTTTGAAATGAAAAATACTCCCTCAGATTATCAGCGGACATGATTAAATAGCAATAAAGATGCACTCAGTGCTTCACCTGGGACAGTAAATGGAAAAGCTCTCTAATAAAACAGCCTTAACAAACAAGACAGCGGAGGGGCTTCTCTTCAGGGCTGGTTCTCAGTGATGGAATCAAATAGATTGCACTGGAAGCTTTAAACCGACACTGCAGCTCCTAATACAATTAGATTAACGCTGTCTTCTGTTTACTTCCCTGGATATTTGCAGTGGTCTGTATTGCATTTATCTGTCTACAGTGCTCTGCTAAACTACATGAGACAGATCCGGGGCAGAGTGAACCTCCCACATCACGGCGCTACGCGGGTGGTGCGTTCTCTTGAGGAAAGCTTTGGCAATCGATATTATATTCCTCTGCCACGAACACAGAGTGTTGTTAAAAGACAAGCATGATTATAAGAGAAGTACACTTATTATGAAGAATCGCAAAGTTGTAAAGTCAGGGGAAATTTGTTGTTCAGAAGTTGCTCTTTCAGAGCTCTCAGTTGTGTTTCATTGACAAAATCTACACCCAATCCCACTGATTTTTTTCCCCCTGTAATTGACATTCCATATTTTCACACTGGTCTATTATTATTGAAATCATCTACTTAAGATAATCCCGCCTCTAAACGGTGAATGCATACAGAACAAACTGTGATTAGAC
>CM077177.1:11417269-11422269 GCA_039654105.1 Coreius guichenoti | reverse complement strand
CGGCCGGGCCTCAAACTCGCCCACCTCTTTCCTCCCGGTTCCTGAATATCATCCTCTCCTGCGACTCCTGCGATAACAATCAGCACAAGGTCCGTGTTAAATGAAGTCAAGGGTATTTTGCGGAGGAGTTTTGGAGGCTGTATGACTGGTTGCCGGTGGTTTGAGCTTATCGGGACGTGGCGTGTTAAACACTCTACGCGGTGAAATGAATGTGCTCTATTATGTGATAATTCTGTCAATCATGAGGTCATCAGCACAGCTCCTATCACAAGAGGATAATTGGAGTTGTAACTGTGAATTACATTTTTTTTCCTCTCCCTTCTTAAATGAAAGATAACAATAGACGATGAATATGATTGTTTCTTTCTTACAGAGGTGATTACTGATGCCACCTCTTAATTAAAGCACATTTGATTAGCTATGTGCCAAGAACATCTTTAACTTTTTTGCATTTAATAGAAATTGTGCTAAAATATCCTAGTTGATGAAATTTAAGGTTCAGGGTTTAAAATCTGTGACAAATAATAAGTCTAAGAAAATAAATGGAAAAAATGTGTCTACAATAATGCACTTACAATAGAAGGATATGGAAGATATTCTGAATTTATAAGGGTTTAAAAGCAAAAACTTCAGCTCTTTCCCCGGCAGCGTTTTTTTTTAAAAGAGCTGCCAGCCACTGCCAGCATTTTTGGTTATTTTCACAAAAAATGTATGGCCCCCAGAATATTCTGATGTATGAATATCTGAACATGCAATTTATTAAAAGAACAGACCATCTGCTTTTAAACAAACAAACAAACAAAAAAACCTGATAAAAAGCTATTCTACCCTTACGAAAAAAAGTATACTTCAAATTCATTTTATGAAGTATACTTAAGTAAAGTTCAAGTATATTTTAAAGTACACTCACCTAAAGGATTATTAGGAACACCATACTAATACTGTGTTTGACCCCCTTTCGCCTTCAGAACTGCCTTAATTCTACGTGGCATTGATTCAACAAGGTGCTGAAAGCATTCTTTAGAAATGTTGGCCCATATTGATAGGATAGCATCTTGCAGTTGATGGAGATTTGTGGGATGCACATCCAGGACGCGAAGCTCCCGTTCCACCACATCCCAAAGATGCTCTATTGGGTTGAGATCTGGTGACTGTGGGGGCCATTTTAGTACAGTGAACTCATTGTCATGTTCAAGAAACCAATTTGAAATGATTCGAGCTTTGTGACATGGTGCATTATCCTGCTGGAAGTAGCCATCAGAGGATGGGTACATGGTGGTCATAAAGGGATGGACATGGTCAGAAACAATGCTCAGGTAGGCCGTGGCATTTAAACGATGCCCAATTGGCACTAAGGGGCCTAAAGTGTGCCAAGAAAACATCCCCCACACCATTACACCACCACCACCAGCCTGCACAGTGGTAACAAGGCATGATGGATCCATGTTCTCATTCTGTTTACGCCAAATTCTGACTCTACCATCTGAATGTCTCAACAGAAATCGAGACTCATCAGACCAGGCAACATTTTTCCAGTCTTCAACTGTCCAATTTTGGTGAGCTCGTGCAAATTGTAGCCTCTTTTTCCTATTTGTAGTGGAGATGAGTGGTACCCGGTGGGGTCTTCTGCTGTTGTAGCCCATCCGCCTCAAGGTTGTGCGTGTTGTGGCTTCACAAATGCTTTGCTGCATACCTCGGTTGTAACGAGTGGTTATTTCAGTCAAAGTTGCTCTTCTATCAGCTTGAATCAGTCGGCCCATTCTCCTCTGACCTCTAGCATCAACAAGGCATTTTCGCCCACAGGACTGCCGCATACTGGATGTTTTTCCCTTTTCACACCATTCTTTGTAAACTCTAGAAATGGTTGTGCGTGAAAATCCCAGTAACTGAGGAGATTGTGAAATACTCAGACCGACCCGTCTGGCACCAACAACCATGCCACGCTCAAAATTGCTTAAATCACCTTTCTTTCCCATTCTGACATTCAGTTTGGAGTTCAGGAGATTGTCTTGACCAGGACCACACCCCTAAATGCATTGAAGCAACTGCCATGTGATTGGTTGATTAGATAATTGCATTAATGAGAAATTGAACAGGTGTTCCTAATAATCCTTTAGGTGAGTGTATACTTTATGTAGTAAGTATACTAACATCAGTGTACTAGTAGTGTAAGTGTACTGTTAAAATACAGCTTGGGACTAAATTGGCCCACTTTTTAGTATATAAAACTTAAGTATACGTTTAAGTGTACTATAAGTGTAACAGTAGTAAACTTTAAGTGCACAACTAGTTCACAATTACGTTTCTCATTTGTACTGCATCTGTACTACAAGTGAACTTTTTAATACTTGTAGCACATTTTTTAGTTTATGAAAGTACACTTCGAAGTGTACTCTCAGTAAACAGTAGTTTTATACTGCAAGTATACTTGTAAGTTTTCTTTAAGTGAACATATTACACTTATTGTTTACTATTTATATATATTGTTTTTGCACTTTAAGTATACTGCTATGTTCCTATGTAGGTAGGCCTATTCAAATTTTATATTTGAAATATACCTTTAAGTGTACTTTAACTCTTTCCATTTTAATTTTTTTTTTTATTCTAGCTTCATGCATTCTTTTTCATAAACAACTGAATGTGGGTAAGTTTCATAAAAAAGCAACATTTTAAACAAAAAGCTGAGAAAATTGCATTTTTGTCAAAGTCGATCCGGATGGGATTCAGAAGGATGATCAAAACACAGATGGAGTTGATCGATTCCATAAATACCTCCAAAGCTTCACAGTCGTTTCCTCCATGGGTTAAACGTTCATTCTCTAACATTAGGCAGTTTTGATTTATATGCTGTTTAATGATCGTGTAATTTGACATTTGCATAAGCAATCTTCTATCACTTGTTGCTGCCTCTTCTTCACCTGTGTTTTGATCCAGAGAGTCTGTACTCTTTCAGAAGATGTGTAATAGCGCCCCCTTACAGTACAACAGTGAAAACACGGTTAGCCAGAAAATTCAGTCTATGGCTGGGAAAAAGTAAAGTAGATTTGAAGTAAATTCCTATGTACACTACCAGTGGACTAGCCTACACAAAAATTCAGATAGGCTAGTCAGAATTAGGAACAAATCTGTTTTCTTTGTAAATCAATATGTTCAAACAATGTAGGCCTAAGTTTACAAGACTGTATGTAAAACTATGTGAAAAAAGTAATAGGCTACTCAGTCAAAAGATTAAACAACTACAAGCCAAGTAAATTTAGAATACTTAATTATACTTTTAAGTAAATCTCGATCAAAAGATTGAGGACAAGTATAGGCCAAACAGCCTATACCTAGACCTTTCTGTCAGTATAAGTCAAGTATAGGCTACTTAAAGGCACAATAGGTAAGATTTTTGGATTAAAATATCCAAGAACCACTAGAACAATGTTATATATTTTGTTGACTTGTGTACTTGCATTATCCCACGTTTCCATGAGTGTTTAAATCTAGAGAAATAATCAGTTTTAACCAGGTCATGGACCGTGTCCGTGCGTCGCCTGTCAATGACATCATACCCGGTAAATGTTCTGTGTTTTATTAGACAGGTGAGCAACTGTTTGGATACATTCATAGACAGAAAACGAATCATTGTTATATAGCTCAACACAGTTAGTCTTATTGTCTAAATCTGGTTTTCCAGAATTACTGCGAGTACCATGTTTTACCATGCCTAATATCGATCTAACTTACTGCAGTCTGCAACAAGTGTCTCATAGCAGCCGCCGAGTGAACGCACAGAGTAGCATTATAACATAACTTTCAACACTCAAATGTATCTAATATGATAGAACAGCGCTGCGTTACCCCACATACGCATGACCGGAAGAAGCTGAAGTGTCGTCTGCGGCAATATAAAAGCTCTGCGAAATCAAGGCGTCATCAAACTACGCCTTTGTTTTGAATAAGCGACCTCTAGTGGCGAAAGATTACATATTGTGGCTTTAAGTGTAATTTTAAGTATATTTAAAGCTGCAGTCCGTAACTTTTTTTGGTTAAAAATTTTCCAAAATAAATTTTTGAGCAAGTACACAACAAGCCAGTATTCAAAACTATCTCCTTACCTTAGCCCCATTCACAACGGTAAGCTTGTAATAATGTTTTATAATTTGAGCGGTATGGTGGATTTCCGCGGGAAATTCAAGCATGTCTTTGCGTCATTACGTCACGTCTGTATACATAAAGAAAGAGTCCGGCTAGTAGTAGTAATGCACGTGAGGAGCAGACCGCATTTTCTCACAGCAGCTGGAATAATTAAATTTATCATTTTGATGGCAGATTGTAATCCAGAAAGGCCCAAATGACATCATCAGTGACAACTGGAGATTCACCCATAGTCAAAAGCAAAAGATTAGACTGTACAGAATTTGAAATCTACAGGTAACGCTAATACACACTAAATACACGTAGTCATGCAATGCTAATGCTGTTAACATTAACAATTTGAGAACAAAGTATAACAATAATAATAATTTGCACGGTTTGATGTTATACAAGCGATCGTTAGATTTAATCACCGTTGGTAGCGCGATTTATTGTAATGTTTTGTTCCCAAAAGTGGCAGACATGTTACTTGTTCAGATGACATTTTCCGGTGAAAATTCTTATTTAGGTTATACTCCAAGACGTAGAATCTGTGATTCTGAAGTACAGTATCCACACCAGTGCGGTGAATGAATGACAGCCACACAAACTCCTCAAAACATTAGATTCATCCGCGCTGAGGAGCCGCGCCGACCGCACAACTCATGTACAGATGATAACTCCGCAAATAACTGCAATGCAGGTTTCAAACAGAAATGGCGACACAGAGGCAAAACTTACGGACTGCAGCTTTAAGTATATATAAGTATATAAAAAGTAGACTGAAAGTATACTAGAAAGAAGTATACTAGCACACTTTTTCGTAAGTGTATCAATGCATTTCTGTTGAGCCTGATTTCTCAAAATGGTGCGTGTGTGTG